>JAUKPP010115209.1:0-15420 GCA_032273245.1 Phyllaplysia taylori
GACAGACAGACAGACAGACAGACAGACAGACAGACAGACAGACAGATAGATAGATAGATAGATAGATAGATAGATACATACATACATACATAGATGGAGAGAGAGAGAGAGATACCTATTTGACAAGTCCCATTGACTGTCGCTGTTACCCTGATTCAAATCACAGGAGATACAATGTATTTTCCTGGCTTCCTCCTAAACCAATGCTTGGTGCCCTTTGGTCTGAAGAGACATTTTCGAAGTCGGATATCTCAACCCTGCCTGCCAGGGTCAAACTGGGAGGAGAGGGACAATGCATCCCAGCAGAGAAACAGAAATAGTCACGAAACGTGGGGATCAAACTCCCATCCTCTGCATGATGTGTGATAAGCCTAACCATTACTACACCACAGATGTTATAATATATAAGGTAACTTTACATGAAGCTATGCAAAGTGTGATGGTTTGGTTAGGTTTTGCCACCAGCTTTACTTCCCTGCAACACTTTAAGGTCATTTAAGAGATGGACTACTCCAACCCTGCCTGTAAGGGCCAACCCGGGCAGAGATGGAAAATATCCCAGCAAAAAAAAAAACAGATTGTCCGCGCATGGGATCGAACTTGGGTTTTCTGCTTGGCAGGCGAAGAGTGAATCCATTACACAACAGCACCGGTGCAAAGTGTGGGGTAATTAATGTTTTAAACAATTTTGAAAGTGTTCCTACTCTTATGCCACCATTGAACCCAATACATGTACTTCGACAACAGAAAAATTAATATAATTAAGGGCGAAGCGGGACTCCTGTGACTGCACTGCTACCCATAAATGGCTTCCAGCACCAAGAAATAACACAAGTACATGCATAATATATATTACATGTTTGACACCATGACTCTGAACCTGATAAAGGGACAAAATACTGCATATTGTAGTAGATGACACTACCACAATTGACAATATCTAAAATACTAACAGAATAAATGAAGTGAACACAACACATCAATTCACAAAATTCATATATATTTGTGCATTTTGGCATTTTGAAAGACATGAATAATGTGATCAGTAACAGGATATCAGAGAAGCCTGCCAATATCCCAAAAAAGATTAAATAAATTTATCATGTTTATGAGGAAATAATACATTTTGGTTATTTTCAAATTGCAATACATGACATGGAATATGAAAAGTCCTCAAGATACTAAAAATGACATAAAAATCTATTTCAGGTCTGCATGTGAAGTGTAAAAATGTTGCTGCTCACACTGGATCCCAGTGGCAATGTCTCATTCTGTAGGATAAAGCTCAAACCTATATCAAGGCAAATGAACAAATACAAATCCTCACACTCACAGCAATATTGCCATAGTCATGTTCACCACATTTTGAGATTTCTTGCCCTAGTGATTATACACGTCACTCTACAAGTTCTCTGGAATGCTCAAGTCACGGCATTCATGTGATATTTTAAAAATGTCATTGAAAAAGCCAGAAAGAAAGGGCCCTGATAATCTACGATTGAGAGTTTTTCATCATTTGCTCAAAATAATGGGAAATGAGTAAGGCAATTTTGTTGTGAGGGTGACAAGATGGCGTAAACATAACAAGTTTTGCTCACACACACTCACACTCACACACACACACACACACACACACACACACACGCACATAGTTGACAGAGGAGACATGAATCAAACACTTGAACAGTTGCACTATATTAGAGGCGGGCTACTTAGACCCTGCCTGTCAGGACCAACCCTGAGTGAGAGGAATAGTCTCAGCAGAGAGATGGAGATGTTTTAAAATAAATCTAATGTGCAAATTGAACTGATGTTTTTTGTGTGTATAGGACAAACGCCAATAAATATGAATAGAAATTTTGCTGACAAAAACAAAGTGGAAGTAAGTGTGGGTGGAGGAAGATTCCAGGTTCTCCTCTCAGTGGATTGCACTGTGTACACAGTGGACTGTATGGAATGCACTAGAATGTCTACATTTACTCCACACAGAATAAAAACCATGACAAAAGTATTTTCTCATTCTAGAGATATAATACTAAAAATTTATCCTTTAATATGATTACATCCATGGCAAATGGTTACTTCGCTACAAGGTAGAGCTAGCACTAAGGCTGCAATGCTATATGTGTATGATAAAGTAAAGACAGAGTCAGTGAAAGGGCAACTATCCATGGGTTAACGCATTCATACATTGCATAGAGGGGCTCATGTATACATTACAAACAGATAGGTGTTTCCTCTGGGAAACTACACTATACAGTACAACACAGAGGTAGGCCTACATGTCGTATGTTACATAGAGATACATTGAAGGATGTTCCCCCCTGATTTGACTGTGTAATGCCGCACAGAAGATGTTCCCCCCTTATTTGACTGTGTAATGCCGCACAGAAGAGAGTCAATAGGACAGACTAGTTAGGTTTGGCTTTCATTTTCATGCCCTCTGTATTACAGTGATGTCATTCTAGAGCCAGGCTACTTCAACCCTAATTGTCAGAGCCAACCGGGGCTGAGAGGGACAAAACATTCCAGCAAACAGATGGAGATGCTTATCTAATGTGGTGAATGAACTCCTGCTGTTCGCATGATAGCCAAACCAGTACACAAAAGATGCGAGCTAGGATAGACTAGATACAATTTCCTCAGTGAGCAGACATAGCTAATGAACAAAACTACCTGGGAAATAGTCAATACAAGGTGAAAAGTAAATCATGTAACACATTCATACATCTCATGAAAAAACAACAAATTGGAAAAGCAGTTCTCATCAATCCTCATTTCAAGTCAGTTCATATATACTTGATATTTAATAAATAAAGGCAGAAAATAGCATGATTGATTGACAAAATGTTCAAATGCCCATCGAACCTGAATATATGACCAGGCCCTTAGTCAGTGAGGAATTATATGATGGCTTCTACAACAGACAACATGGTGTCAAAGTTAGAGAAATTTTTACCATGGGCTGTCTCTTAGGAAATTTCATGGTTCCCAACTCAATCCAACCCAGGAGGATCTGTTCTGCAGTTTAATGACTAAAAGACAAAAGGAGAAGGAAAAAACAACATCTGCTTCGCTGGTGTCCTCCATGCAGAGGCTGCCCATGTGATGGCGACACTACATTGTGACACATGCTCTTAGAGAGCTTCACCTGCCAGACCTCAGCTAGGAAGTGGTGCTACACTCCTTGTAATACCGTAAGGTCTTTTAAGAGGTGAGCTAGTTTGACTGTGCCTGCCGGTTCATAACTGGTTTTCATTATGCTTTTGTCGTGGCCCAGTTTTTTATTTATTTGCATTCTTGTCCCATATAATGCCAACGTAAAATTGTGTTGAGGGAGATTTTAAAACAAAACCAAACAAAGAATATAAACATGGGTGTGAAAGCGAGCAATAATAAAATGAGTATTGATTGTTGTTTCAAATACAGCAATGAAATGTCTGTGAACGCACCACACATTGAGTCCAGAGCTGAGAGAATGTATACACGCACACACAGAGCAGGTTCAGGGGCAGATACTACAACACCATACACACAATTCACTCCTCTCTATACCACTATCAGTGTTATCTGACATTGGCAGTGGTGTGCAGCGCAGCAATGGCTCTGTCTCAATTATGGGTGAGGAGATAGCGTCAAAATGTCTGTGCTTCAGTACAGAATCTCCTCAGGGATGCCGTGAGTGTCTTCTTTACATTATGTCATTTCATACAACACACTTCAACCACATTCATCACACACGTTCTCAGGAAAACGTTCTCCTTTCCCTCAAATCATCCGGAGTTTACAAAGCACAAAGACAATGGAGGATGAATGTTATGGACCAGGAGGGAACTAATGAATATCACTTGAGACAAAGTTGGAAGTTGTTTAAATGAGATGCAAAACTTCAGAAAGGAAGCCTATCAGTGTGGACTGTTGACATCAAATGTTGCCAGAGGCTGAGGAACCCAAACAGGGCTTGGCAGAAGGACTAAATATAATTTGTATTACGGTAATACAGTAAAACGGACGTGGTCAAGCCATACACAATATTTGTTAAATGGACTGGATGAAAGAACACAATATGTGCGATGTCAGATTGATACATGAAACTGTGAATAAAGTGAAAACAAGTGCTAAAGTGACTGCTGTGTTGTGAACATTGTGATATTTGCACAAAGTTAAACTCATGATGGAATGACCTTAGGCTGTGAAACCTTCCGTATCAATATTGTGACATACAAATCTGTACCGTACAAGTTATTTATTGACAGAGTCACCAGCTATTGCCAAAGTGACTTACACGTGAACAATATTCTACAAACCGGAGCCTTGTTATACTAGGAAGGGGGGAAGGGGGGGGGGGGGGGGGGGTCGATAGGGGCAAACATTTTTCTATCAATACGACCATATATAAAGTAGCCCAGACACAAGCAAAATAAAAAAACTCTCTACCTTCAACCTTGTTAGGTTTGTTTTAGATTTAGAATTTATAAATTTAGAAAATGAACCTGCAGTTCTTATTCAGCTATTCATTGAATTCTTTATCTAATACAGTTGTTTGATTGCAACATATCATATTTCACATATTGGTATAGAATTATATGGAATGTGACTGTTCTTTCAACGGTAAGTGACTCTGACTCACGACTCACACTGCCAGCTTTCCATGCATTTTGCACGACCACATGGCAAGTTTTTCAAAACTGAATCCTTCAATAGCACCATTGCCGCAAACTGCCTTTCAACAAACATCAAAATGGTCACTCTGTACACCCAACACCCCACAGTCATAAATAAAAAACCTCAACCTATTCACAACATAAGTATCTTTCCTACGCTAAGCCACTTTGTCACAGGAAGACTCTTAAAATCTTTAATGACTTCACATTTACAAAGTTTGTACATATATTGTACCAACTCATCATCTCACAGCGAACTATACATGTACAAATTCTTTCTTAAAATCTCAGTAAGAGACAACAGAGATGCTGCGACACAAAAGTCCCAAAGATTCACAAGAGGTTGTAACGCAAATGGATGTGTATACAAATGGCAATAAAAGTTACTGACCTCAACCACAACGCAGATGAAAAATTCTAACATTCAAAACACAAACTGGGAAACTAATGTTTCACAAGTTATTGGACAAATGAAACATCTGTGGTCCGAGAGTCCATGTGTCTTTTGGTTTTCTTTCAATTCTCAATTCTGTGACAAAGTAAAGATTGTAAGATGTCAACACCTCTTTGGTTTGATCCGACATTCTGTAACACACACTTCAACTCTCAAGTAAGTTACACAACAACAAAGTTTCTCTCTTCATTTACAACAGAATCCGCAGCAAATCTGCATGTAGCTTACAAGACTTTCCTGTCTCTACATACAGTTTGCGTTCGGTAAATTTAAAACAATACTAAGGAAAATCTTTTGAGCTCGAGACCATCTAAAAATGTCCAAAACAAAATTTCACCCAATTTATCCAACAGTTCATGAACTAAACAGATTCCTTAAAATATTCAAGACTTCATTTGCAAATCAAGACATGGCGCTAAGTAGCTTCTACCATAACTCATGTAGAAACCTAATAACAACACATTTGAGGAAAAGTTACATTAAACAATACTCCCACCCATCATTCAACTTTCCTCTCCCCCATCCCTAACTATCCCAAACAAACAAAAACACACACACACACACACACACACACACACACACACACACACACACACACACACATACACACACACACACACAAGTCACATCACCAAGACATAAAAGCAAATAGGGGAAATAACAAAGTTTCCATAACTAACTTATTTAAACCCAAGTTACTGCAGGTCTGATGTTGGTTCTATAATGAACTCACTCCAATTCTGTGAGGATGCTCTCAATCTTTGTCTCATTCATGGCTTCACTGAATCAATATTGATACAATACCGGGGTAATTAGTTCCTGATGAAGGATGAATTGCTCAGGATTCTTCATCGTTTTTTATATATATATATAGGCTAGTGCTTCAGAAAGTGGTGTGTGTGCTATCATGTACGGTCTGCTATATACAACTGTAACTTTCAGAGCATAATCACACTTCATATTTCTATTTACACACAAAGTTGCATGCACTGTACATATTGCATACCAGAGTGGCAGAGGGTTCAGTCTATATACAAGATTAGCAGTTTTGATAATTAAAAAAAAACAGACAAAATATAGCACATTGTAGGGACACACCCAACCTTTGGGTGCTCTCGTCTTTAACAGACATTTTTTTTACTTCAATGTCGCATGATTTGACACGGGTTTTAAAGATTCTGTTGCAATTTTGGCCGCACACTTTTCTTTTGACTGACTATGACATGGATATTTTCCTGACCATGCAAGAAATGCAGTGCCAGCCTGCCACACAAAGACCAACATCTTCTCATCTCTCGACTGCTGACAAGTAAGAAATGTGGACCATGAAATATCTCCACACGTGATGCATTGCACAAGACTGTCTCTGTTCTAGGTTCTAGGTTTGAGGCAAAGAAAAGCTCAACATTAACCCTTTCCTGATTGGTTCTATCAGCAGTAGTTGAACACAAGTAAAAGAATGAAGGGTGTAGCAGTCATAAGGTAAAAGCAAGCCAAAAACCAGTTGAACACACACATTGATCATGTCACTACAATATAGCCTGCCACCACCATTGAAACATCATCAGTTCTGTTTATCTTGATAGAACATACTGGATTACAACATGATCAACACCTTTCACTCTTGGCATTTTAAAAGCAAAGGGCAAGCAATATCCAAGTTTTTCTGTCATGATCAAGCTTTCCTAACCAATCCAAGGTGCGTCCATAATGAAGATGACACGGAGCTGTTGAGCTAACCCTGAGAGGTTTCTACCCCCCCACCCCCACACACAATACACAGGACTTTGCAGAAATCAACAAGAAAAATAAGAGAAAACGTTTGGGAGGATGGGACCGTTCAGTTCAGTTTCAATAAAAGCTTGTCATCATACAATGAGTAAAAATTTTTTACTTTTAAAAGATAAGTTTTGAAAGACATTGATGCAACAGAAAGAACCACAAAACAGGAGAAAAGCATCATAGTTATGAGCATTAGCCAGAGTCTCACAGATGTATTGGCACTGACACGTTCCTGCATGAGCTATATACACTACAAGGCATGTTTGTCCATGAACAAATGGCATCTCAAAAACAGCAAGTCTGTACACAAAATATCTCCTAGTACAAGCACACCAGACAGCAACTTCATCTGCCAAACAAGCACAGTTTTCTCGTCACCTGAGGTGCCCGCAGAGAGCTTACCCAGGCTACTAGGATCACAGACACAGGTCAGATAGGGTCCATCATTCCCTGAGCACAGACTCCGAGCGTACAACACTTTTGTGCCTATCAGCATTTGATTTCACAAACATCAGACAGTGAGACAGTAGGATTTTAAATTCAAAATTATTATGTCATAAAAAGACGGATAATAGAAATATTTCATTAAGTTTACACTTACAATACATCATGAAAAGAAATTAGAATGAGAAAATATTTAAATCTTGAGAAAAACCTTTTAAGAAAAGCAAAAGTAATATAAGAAGAAAAAAAAGAGTAACTGTGAATGGTCATTATTTTCATACAAAACAGCATCATTGTCTGAACCTTCCATAAAAAGCTCTCTAAGAAATTCTGACTGATACAGAGCGTTTGGATTGGTCTTGGTCTCACACCCCTTGTAACACTGTATGGTCATTTCAGAGGTCAGCTATTCCATCCTGCCCGTCACGGCCAACTCGGGCTGAGAGAGACAAAAAATCTGTGCAGAGATGAAGACACTCGTCTGACCTGGGAATGGAATTCTCATCCTCTGTGGGATAGACAGAGCATCTTATCTGATACAGACTTCCCGCAGACTTGAGATGTCTGGCTGCATGCATGCATTGTCCGTGCGCAAGACTTCCCCCAAGACTGGTATCCCACGCCGCGTCACAAGATGGAGGGAAAACTGTGGCTGCTACATCAGCACAACACTTGATTCGTTGAATCCTCTCAATCGCTGTGTGCACAAACTTACTCTTGTCATTAAATCCTCTGTCACAGAAAGATGCTTGTACTGTCAATACATAAGAAAACAATGCAAAGTCTCACTTGTGGCAGCAAAACCTTGAACCTTGGTTAATCGCTGCAACAGCCGGTACTCCCACGATTTCCCTCATTGTGAGGCAAACACAACACAAATGTTACATACACAGTGAATGTCTGCATGTCTAAGTCTGTCTGCCCAACAATGGAAGACAAATCCCAGACAATCCCAGCAAAAGAACACAAATTCCCCAGTGTCTATCATTGCGTCTGTCATCACATTGCTTAAGTCAGTCGTGTGATGACCAGTGGTCAGATTGTGGCCAGCAGCTCACGCCTGTCCTGACTCATCCTGCTCATCGTCGGCTCCCTGGGGGGACAAACAAAACAAAACAATCACAATGGAGTATTACAAGGGATATTTTCTAATTACTTTTCTCCAATTAAAACAAGAAAAGACAAAAGTAAAAAAAATAACAGTGTGGGATCAATGCATAGAAGAAAAAAACAATAGTGAAGGAGAAGATTCCTCTTTGTACAAAACTTTCTGTCATGTCTAATGCTGTATCTAAAAGTGTGGACTAGTTATAGTTCTATATCAAACCAATGGACTGGTGGCTAAAACAATGAAAACAGTTGTTGCTTGTAGAGAAAAACTACTCCCAAAACCAGGTATTATGATCAAATGCATGACTCAAATCTTTAGTTTTGACTGACATATTGACAACTTCATACACAACAGAACTGACCTCATTCCATGATTAGAAACCCAAAGATACTGACCTGATAGCCGATCCTTTATCATTGGATATTTAAGTATAAGATTCTGTGACTAATACGTAAGGCTTATCTAACTACACTGTCAAAATTGATCCTACACTTTTTTAACTATCTGATCATTTCCAGCCTGTTACAATCTAGATGTAAAGAAAGCACATAACATAATTCATTTATACTTGAATCTAAAACACCATTCTATATTTTCCCTTTCCAATTCCAAAATTAGCATGTCACAACCCAGTGCACATTGTCTAAAAATGTCAAAAGAAAGTTTTAAAACTCCACACGCCAGAGAAACACCCCAGTAAAAGGAATAAAGTTGGAAGCAGATGAAAAGAAAACTTTTATGAGAAAACAGCAGCCAATAAAATACACAAGAACATATTTCTTTTTCCCTATATAAAATGATGCGTAGCTATGGACCTAAGAGCCGGGGTGGGGAGACGGGGGGTGAAACTTTAATGGTGTGAATTTCCTGTCATTTCAACCAGATAAAATGAGTCAGGAAAATATTAATGAAATTCTATCAGGTGATGAAGTGAATCTGTTTAGTATTTCCTTTCCTTAATGCTCTGAATGACACAGGGGTGTTACAATATAGCTTATTGATTACAGGCATTACTTTATAGAGTATTGATTATTGTAAATTACATGACTGAACTAAACATTCTCATGTCATGCAGGTCGTTCACAATGACGGCATCATAATACAACTGTTTTCTCCTGCTATGAAATGACTGACTGATGTAACTAAAACATACTAGAGACACAGTAAGGTCAGTCTCTCTACACATGGCTGCCGTGTTAGTGAAAAGGGACGGAAGTTTTTTGAGAACCAGGAAAAACATGATGGGTAAAACACAAAACTTTATCTCAGTGCAGGGGACAGAAGGAGCTCTTGAAACGCTTTCTCATGCATCAGTGCTGGTCTGTTGAGTTTTTATTGCCATATCTGCACCCAAAAGAGTGGCATCAGTAGTCTTGTGATTAGGCTGCCAGACTTGTAATCAGAGGAATGTGGGTTCAAATCCCGGCTCCTGCCTGACATTGTGTCCTTGGGAAAGACATTTTACACAAATTTTTCTCTCTTCACCCAGGTGTGAATGGGTAGGCTAACTGGCTATAGACAGCCAACAATCTTGTCCATATGTAAGTGCTTAAGCATCTGTAAATTGGCAACTTGCACTGTATGCTTCCCAGGAAGTTGAGACGGTTTCGAATAATTAGCTGGGGTAATAACTGATTGTAAAGCACATAGAGCCTGCTTTCAAGCGGGGATATGCGCTACATAAATGCAGTCATTATTATTATTGTTATTATCATTGCTTTTATAGTAAGATGTAGATAGAGCCGACCACACCACTGCGCCCGCCAACCACCTTCATTGTAGCATTGCACTCAGACAACAGTAGATCTACTCAAAACAAAAAGAAGAAGATTGAAGTTTCAGGATTTTCTCTTTGTCGATAGGTCGGTTTGTCTTTGCATAGCAGAAAAGTCAGAAGTGTGATAGCTTGTATGTTACAAATTCCCAGACTTAATGGTAATGCTAGCTCCATTCAAACATAGCTACAACAACTCGATACACAATATTTGGTTGAATTATTATTACGGGACATCATCATCTCTTAAATAAGTAGGTTAGTTTGAACATGCACAAACATTATACAGTCAACGAAATGTTTAATAATTTCACATTGTATCATCGAAAAGTGTTTCAACAACAGAAAAGTTCATCGATCAAAGGATAAGTGTGTAAGACTAAGAGTTTCGGAATTTCTGGGGGTTTTTTTTTAAAGTTTTGGAATTGAACAAAAGGAGTTATCAACACAGCTACACGAACATCTCAAAAACACAAGGAGAAATTAAAGAGCTGATCCGGCCCACTTGGCTGAAGGCTTTGAACGAACACAGACAGAGTAACATTTTCTAGGATTTCAAACCAGCAGGCAAAATTTCTCCATAAACACACCCTATACATCCCTTACCGTCAGTTTTTTTTATCTCAAATTAATTTTGTTAAGGTTGTACAGCAGAATCAACACTGTGAGGTCATTTAGGTGTTTAGAAGTAGATGAGGACAATGGGAACATTTAGAAAGAAGTAGGAGGAGCAGACCACACCACAGCACCTGCCAAATATCCAGAATTTAGGAAAGAGTTTGAATATATATGGGTTGGAAAGGGGAAGAGGAGGGGAAGGAAAAAAAGCACAGGGAGTAAAAAAGCTGCATTTGTTTACAAAAGATTGACAATTCTATGTTAAAAACCTCTAGAAAAGTAGATATGTTAAAACCTCTAGAAAAGTAGATTGTTAAAAACCTCTAGAAAAGTAGATTGTTAAAAACCTCTAGAAAAGTAGATATGTGCTGCGACCCCATGGAACCAGGTGCTTGTCAAAACAATGGCCACAGAGTTATCGGCATTTTTCTGAGAGTCAAAATATTTTTACCACAAATTTTCCTGTGACCTGATACCTTCTATCATGTAAAAAACTATTCAATGTGAGTTATACCCAAGAGCATTAATTAAAAGAAAAAAAGTGTGATTTGTAAAGCCACAAAACGTGAATGGGCATTTTAGATTTATCGCTAATTTCCATTTTGGAAAAGTGCGGCTTTGACTTTATCAAAATCACAAATACCTCAACTTACATTCATGATAAATTAATAATTCCTATACCTGCCTTAAGAGCAATGTACGGGACATAACATAATAGCAATAACTCAAATAGCCCAAAACTTGCGGAGCGTCTGCTTTCACTGCGTTGGGACACATCAAAGTGAAATGCAATACCAGTGAATCAGCTATGAGACATAGCAAACATAGAGACACATCCGATGACCAGCGAAGACAGAAATGTCCACACACTGTGGGAGAGAAAGACGCAGGTCAGCAGAGGTCGCAGGTGTAAGAGAAAGGTCATCCATCACAAGTTGGTCTGACTCATCCAGAGATGAAGTAAGCCTCAGCCAATGATCGACCCTCGAGTTAGTCACAAGACACGCCCACATGGTCAACAACTACAAACATGCACAGTTAGTAAAATATCGAGATCAATACTTTAGTTTGTTTCTCTTTTGGGGTTTTATGGCACTATCGACACTATATAGTCATGTCAGCACCAGGAATAGATTTAGAAAAATAAGAACACTTAGGAGAAGAAGCAGTGGACCTGCGGGTCACCTGCGGTCAGTTTGCCTCGACTTTACTTTTGTTATTTATTGAGAGCCAGACATGAAAGGTCTTCATTAAATCCTTCTTCAGAGTTGCAGCCACATACATTTGAACTTATCTACATTTATTGATTTGCCACCTCTAGTTTGGTACTGCCCTTCCACACGTTTTACCGTATGGCTCTCTCTACCTTCTAAGTAGTACAACACTTGCACTCTGAGCTCTTTATGCTTTAGTTCCATCTGACAACATAAGACAGAATTAATTCCTATCCACAAAAACTTTGCTATCAGAGTTAGCACCATCCATCAAGATTGTTAATAAAACCACCAAAGACGAGACAAAGAGCGAGAAAATGCGAGAGAGTAGAAAATACAAACTGTTAGATCAAGCACCTCTACTGTGAGGAGATTCACATCCCTGGAGGGAAGAGGTACACACGGGAAATGCACGATAGAAATACGTTTACACAAGAGGAGTCATCTAATAATAATATAGTGATATAGAGATACACATAGGAAGTATAGAAATAATGGAGTAGTGAATAAAATACAATAAAAATATTCTTTTCATAAAGATACAACAAATCTGAGCCTCGGAACATGAAAATAACAGAGTAGTGAATAAAATACAATAAAAATATTCTTTTCATAAAGATACAACAAATCTGAGCCTCGGAACATGAGTACTTAAATATCTTATTTGTTTTGGATTGGTTCTACACCCCTTGCAATACTGTTAGGTCATTTAAAAGGCAAGCTACTCTGACTTGCCCATGAGGGTCAACTCGGGCAGAGGAGGATACTACATTCCAACAGAAAGATGGAGACCTTTGATTTAAAAACTGCCTAAATAGCCCTCAAGCTCTTGTCCTGCAAAGAGCCAAATCATTACGCTACATAAGCTAGTTTCACACAAAATACACTGATATGACACAAACTATACACAGGACAAGAATAGAATATTATATTGAGGTCACACAGACAGACGGCATCTGTGATGAGCAGGTGAAGAAATTCAATTAATAACAATAAATAGGTGTATGTAGTCAAAAACAAAGCACAGAGTAGCTACAGAAACTGAAGACTAAAGAAGCCATGCATATTACAATCTACTTAAAGAGGGCATGTGGCTTTCCAGTAAAGCCCTCGCATATTTCAAGAGAATGAGAATGAGAAGGTTAGGCAAGTTAGCTATTGCAATCATGGCTAGATATTTTGTGCTGTCAGAAAATCTAAGATGATTGAAACTCTCCATTTAAGAAAAAGTTTGTCTTCATCTTTCACCCAGGGGTGGGATACAAATCTTTTTGATGATAAATATGTGTGCACATCTCCGGAAATCTCAATGCTGGGGCATGTAAGGGTGTGAGTTTAGCGGTGTATTGTCACCAAGCCACAAATCAGGGACATGGCTGACGATGATCCTGTATGACCAGGAATCTGTTTATTAAAGTAAAAAAACACTCAAGAGAAAGAGAAAGAAAAGCAACACCATACAAAGGAACACTTTTGTGACAAATAAAAGAAAGAAGAGCTGTGATTTCTACTCTACTCTACAAGCTACCAATGAGGCAAACCTGTGCACATAAGTAAGTGATTGTGAAATGGGCAAGGTGGAGTGGGGGCGGGGGGAGGGGGAGCAGGGCGGGAGTCTCCCTCCCCAACTAGAGCCGTACCTCCGCAGACATCCCAAGCAGGGGAAGAAGCAGAAGAACCAGCTTTGCCAGGATCCATCTCGCCGGACGTGACTGAACAACTCCGAGACAGGAATCTCTCCGTTCTCATTAATGAAGCTCTGAACCTCCGTCTCTGGGAACCCTTTCTCGTAGTAATGCTGGACGGGGAGATGTTGAGGAAAATCATTGTCAGTAACAGGGCATACATTATGCAACACTCAGATATAATGGGTTGGAATCCAAAGTTTTTGTCCAGACAGGTGGCAGCAGAATTTATCTACTTTATCTTGTTTTCTCTGAGAATACCCTGACGTTCCAACATCATGGCAGGATCATACTTCTCATGCTCAATATAGAAAAAAGCCAAATAAAATTAAATGTTCCAAGTTCACTCAAATCCACTTTTGTCCTAGTCTAATAGCTGCACACACATCAAAGAGTAATAAGCTTGTCAGCATCTTAAAAAACATTTTTAATGTTCTACTTCTTGAAAAATGCATACAAAATGTGAGTTGATTAAAACTACCACAGAATGAATTTTGCATTTAGATTTCATAATGATAATAATGGAAAATAGTACTTACATCTATTTTTTAAAGGATGCTAAATGTTGTTACCACAGTGACAAGAAAGTATGACTGACAGAAACTGAAAGTAATACATTTTCACGTGTATACTTCTTAGTTTTCATCCAGACATGCGTTTCCTTCTCACAAGCTGAGGTTGATATTTTGCTTTTGATATTCACAACCCCAAAGAGCTCCTGTGATTCCACAAGGTTCCCGCTGTCAGTTGTCAACGCCCCTAACTATTTGTACAAAGCTTTCTCAAGTGAGTCGCTTTACCTTCAAGTTTTCATAGTTGTCCATGATGACGGCGATGAAGACGCTGAGCACCACGTAGATGAAGAGGGAGATGAAGATGTAGAGGTAGGCACGGTGGAAATACCAGATGGCATCGCTGTTGTTGGTGAGTGCCGAGAACGTGACAAACATGTCGTCACCGTTGACCAGAGAGAAAAGGCACTCAGAGGCTGTGCTCAACTTGCGGAACTGAAAAGTAAATTTAGTTATGATACATGCAAGTCCTAATTATAGCAATGGTTTCACACTAAATGTCCCACGTTTACCGTACAAAAATTTGGAGAGAGTAAAAGAAAGCACTGAGCTCACAATATATATACATACAAAATTCCAAAAATATACACTCACGGATTCACAATACTTGCAAATATCAATATACATATCTCCCGCCAAAAATACATCCACTAAAATACAGTTATACACACACAGTCAAACAACACGCTACAAAGTCTCACCTTGATGTGATATGGAGAGAAGACAACCCAGCCACAGAACAGGAAACCTGTGTACAGACAGACTGCACACACGAGAAAACGCATCACATGAGGGAAGGACGTCTTCAATGTCAGGATCAGCACCTGGAAGAGTAAAAAAACTGAAATATTTACGCTGTACTTTGATGCTCCTGTGTCTGAATTGTGTCATGCAAACAGTGGTTAGGGTTACAATACCCAACCAGAAGCATCCAATAACACCAACTCACACACATGAAAGGAGAAATCATCACGTCTTGTCAGGGCCAGAAAACATAACATTATAATGAGATGACTAACACAAATGATAAGATAAGATAAGATAAGATATACTTTATTAATCCACAAGGGAAATTTTGGTTGGATTCACCAGTACAACATTT
>JAUKPP010115319.1:0-15420 GCA_032273245.1 Phyllaplysia taylori
ATTATCAAAGAGAGAGAGAGAGAGAGAGAGAGAGAGAGGGGGGGGGGGGTACATGAAAAGAGAGAAAGATGGGCACAAACACTACATAGAGAGGGGAGAGAGAAATAGAGAGAGAGCGAGCGAATGAGAAAGAGAGAGAGAGAGAGAGAGAGAGAGAGAGAGACAGACAGACAGAGAAAATGACAGAGAGAAGGAAAGAAAGAGAGAAAATGGGAGATGAGATAGGCAGGCAAAAACCTCAGATCAAACAAGAAGCAAAGCAGAGGGAGAGAGTGAGTTTTCAGGTGTTTACTGCCGGCAGGCAAGGCATGGTTATCGTCGTTTAGTTCTATAAACGTGTAGATCCATTTCAGAATATTTTACAGATGAAAATACTGGTCCCGAGAGTCTAGCATGTAACATGTGATAGGATCAAGTGAAACTTTTAGAACTTCCTTTTATCGGCGACTCACAACTGACATTAGTATCATAGGGGGCCAGTGATTAAAGATTGTTAAGAAAATGACGGCAATTTTATTACTTTCCAAATATCGGCCATAGACATTAAGAGGATTTCGCCGACGATATATATCTGAGTGCAGGTGTAGGGTAAACCAGGTGTATGAGATTCCTTTTTTTTTCAAACATCAGCGATCTGACTCACACTGAAACTATTTACCAACAATTTGAAACTAAGGCAGACAGTTGAGTAAAACTAGGGTATCTTTAGAATTTCTTTTGATCAAGTTTGATGCATGGCGAGAGCTTCAAATTCATGGCAGCTGTAAATCACAAGCGCTTCAATGATATCCTCCTTTCATCATTTTTAGTACATGATAACGCTTCAGAGCTTATCAACACCACATCAAACAAATATAATCTGCTGTTATTCCTTTTACTGTCTCTATATCAGCCTGACTGCTCGTCTGCCTCTTCATCTTGTTCTAATTTGCTGTGTACGACTATGGTACAATAGTTGGACTCAGCGCCTAACATGAGGAAGGTACAGGTTCGTTCCCAATTGCGGACAAGTATCTCCGCTTTTCTGCTGGGATTCGTCCCTCTCTCCCCGGGTTATCCCTGAAAGGCAGGGTCGAAGTAGCTCGTCTCTTAAATGACCTTACAGTGTTGCGAGGGGCGTATAACTAGAAGGAAAAAAGAAAGTTGCTGCCACCCTGCTTGTCTGATAATTTATCTATTCCTTTCTATATCTGCCGGCATGTCAATGTGACAGCATCCTGTTTTGCATGTCTGTATGTCTGTATGACCGTTTGTTTGCTTGTTTATCTCCCATCCTCTTTACTGTCCCATACCATATCATCCTCCATATTTTCTCTCATACACCATATGATTTTCGATGTTTTTCTCTTCATCCTTGCCACATCTATCTATTTATTATCTCCCCCCCCCCCCCCTCTTTCTGTTCCCTCATTCTTTAAAGACGTAAAATAAATCTAAGCGAATTTGTAATCTAACTGGTTCAACGAACGAAGCTTTCAAGATTTACAATATATCATCCCTTACTGCATCAAACCAGTCTGCTCATTGTCTACGATTTAATAGCCCCTTATCGGCATTAACCAGCAGCGCGTTCACGAGGCGACGGTGAGTTCTTCACAATAATTGCCGAGTTTCTGTTTATAAAGCAAACGTTATCAAAGGGCCCCTGTCTGTTACGCTACAACTATAACTGTGTAGCCAAATGATTCCATCAACTTTATTATCAGAGGCCAACCACTGGTTATCGTGTCGCTAGGGAACAGATTTAAACCACCTTCTAGTGTCTGTCCCTGCGAAACTGTGCCATGTAAATGATTGTAAAGCACATTATGTGAAGTAAATATCCCAAGGCTGATTTACAGGAAAAAAGGATATGGCGGAAAGGAGTTCTGAGTCTACGGGCGTGTGCACACCGAAATAATGCAGCAGAAAAGGGCATCAGTTCGGGCTGGGAAATGAGTTGTTTAGGAGAATTCCGGTTGAACATAATATACCCAATTTCGAAATCCCAAGTAATGAGTACACGAAACCCCTTTTTTTCTGCGAAAGTTGGTATTTCTGCCTTTCAATAACTATTCAACCTCACGCCTTAAACCTATCTGCTCCTTTCGTCGAAAGACGTGAACTGAAAATAAAATCACGCTCTCAAATCGACTCCTAAAAGAAAGGATAAGATGAGAATTAGTGTGAACACAGTAATAAGCAAATTACATTGATAAGGTAAGCTAGAAAGAGAGAAATTAAACCTAAAGTCAACTATGAGTTCATTGCAAAATTTAGAGTTTGATTTTGGATCCTAACTCTTTAAAAATAATTCAAATAAGAAAATATTTAATTCGAATTTCGCCCTTCCCTTGCATCAACTCCCGTAACACCCACAACTCCCACAAGAAAAACACTAATAGAATGGCACACATTTTTTTTATGTATCGTGACGCATTTGGCACACAAGGCAGACTTCTGCATCGAGCTAAGAACGATAATGCAACTAGCGAGGCACTGTACTATTTGAGCAAGACAGTACATTGTGAAGTCGAGAATTCCTCGGGCATTTTTTGTTTCCCCCTTTTTAGACGAACAAAATGTTTGTGGTACTATCCACACAGTAACTTAAGTTCCTGCTCGAGCGAATAGCTTTAGGAAATCGTACCATTTAGTAAGAAGCAGAAAGAGAATACTGGGACAATGGATTGTGGGATATACCATCATATACGCTATATAAATGTAATCTTTTTTAAAAGGAGGAGATTATACCAAAACCCCCACAAATATAACGTGACTTACGTAAAACAGGGGAACTATTACCCTAACCCAAAAAGTGTGGGTGTGGGTGGGGGAACTATAATATAACATTGGATCTATAAATGTGTAAAAAAAAGCCTTTAAAATATACAGCTGATGTCCTCACTTATTGCATCGATAGGATTTGTCATCATATCGTAGGCTACATACAGACATGTTGGTGCCATTACACAACCCGCCTACCCTTGAGGGAATTCCTCCCAAATACACGCAGGTGACAATGATTATTGTAAAGAAGCAACGACCTCCACCCTCTGGAATATCTGCAGGTTGTTGTTCTGTTCGAGAAAGAATGTTGGGGATATCGAGTACATATTTATTTGATCTTGCTGGGGAGAAAACATTGAGGAAGAAAACAGGGAGACTGTGTGTAATAAAGAGAGAGAGAGAGAGAGAGAGAGAGAGAAAGAGAGAAAGGGAGAGAGAAAGAGAGGGAGGGAGGGAGAGGGAGAGAGAGATAAAGGGAGGAAGAGACAGGGAGAGAGAGAGAGAAGTGGGGGAGGCAAGGAAAGAGTTTTGCTCCCGCTGAGCGTGTACGGCGTTTATGACAACGTCAAGTTATTCAAGTCACAGGAAGTAGATGAGGGTACTTAAAAAGAAGTAGAAAGGGCAAACCACACCAGACCATACAAAACACAGAGACGAGCATAAACATAGAAACATAGACAGGTAGAAGATAGATAGGGAGGCGTGGAGATAGAGAAATGAACTTATAAAATAAATACAAAAGCAGACAAAACTCTGATCGGGCAAGAAAAAATCTCCCGCCAGACTAGAGTAGGCACATCAACCGCATCTCATTTCAGGTGGTTCATTGGGCAGCAAATCTTAAGAGATAGACGTAATTTCCCCTTCTCTCTGAGCTGCCTATACGTGTTTTGTCTTCAATTTTCAAAGCATCACATTGCCCACTTGATTTTGAAAAACAATGTTCATACACATGCAAACCAACTATGTAGTGCGTGTGTGCGTAAATGTGTGTATATGTGTGTGCTGTGTGTATATGTATGTGTGTGTCTGCGCGTATGGATGTGTCTGTATGTGTTCGTGTGTATGTGTGGGTGTTCGCCGGCACGTATATAATTTAAATATTGTTTAAGTATGTGTGTGTGTCTGTGTCTGTGTTTGCTGTGTACGCGTATGCGAGAGTGTGTGTGTGCATGTATGTTTGTGTGTATATTAGTAGCCTATATTATGTACTCTCAATGTGCAGTAAACACCATCAAAGCAATCGGCGCTCGCTCTTTAACACTGACCATACCACTGACCACTCTGTCACGTGATGACGAAGCCCAGATGGCCCAGGTAAGACTTTGTCTTCCCGACCTCAGACATTGGTTTCATTAACAGGTAGAATCTGGTAAAGCTTTTGCTGGCAGCGAACGGAAGAGGGCGGGGGAAAGCTGTACTACTTTAATATTTATTCGTTGGTTTGGGTTTTAGGCCCCTTGCAACGTTATAAGGTCATTAAAAAGCAGCTTACTTCAATGCTGCCTGTCAGGGCCAAAACATCCCAGCATGGACACGGACATGCTCGTCCAACGTGGGTTTCGAGCCTCCCCTCCTTTGCGTGATAGGCTAAGAGCCGAACGATTTCGCCACAGACACCGGTTCTCTTTAACGGCAGGTACGTTGTAAAAAAAGCGAGGTGAAACTGTGTCAGTCCCTCATCAAACTTATTGAGTGTCTTCTCTAGGCAAAAAAAAAATGTGTCTGGAGTTTTAATTAAGGCACCTGAGACTTTGATGTTTCTATCAGACCAGGAAGGTTTCGTTTCTCTACGTCTTTCCTTCCCCAATTGGCACAAGGCTCTCGGTGGTTTTGTACCTGGGTTCGATCAAACCTCAGGGATTTGGCGAGGTTCACAACACGCCCGCTGTGTGAAAGTAAGAGAGTAATCATTTTCATTTCCAATTATGAAGGGTTCGGTGAACGCACGTGTCAAGTTTCAAGGGCCCAGTAGATGCAAGAAGTTTAAGAACGCCTGTTCCACAGAAATAGTTCACTTTTTTCTTTTATTGAGGTTCCCACTCTCTCCCTTTCTATCCCTTTCTCTATTTGTGTGCTAAACCTGGACGGGGGTGTTTTTTGGTTGTTGTTTTTTAATGACCTTCACTTGATCTTCATTTAATACTAAAAACAGCATCAAGTTTTACGAGTACTCCTAAACTTGAAGATGATCATACGAATCAAGGTTACTATGCAAAGATGGCAAAATAAAATTGTAGATGGATGTTCCAACAGGCTACAGTTATAGCCTACTAAAACCAATACTAACACAGCATGTGGTTAAGTATTGATGCTTATAAAGCCAAAGACAGGCCCCAAGCACGAGTCAAATTGTGGTTTGTTCCACAATAAGAAAGAAAATATTATTATAAACAGATTTAGAAATAGCGGGTGTTGTATTATAGTTGTAGCAACTTTTTCAAACTCATCCTCTTAATTCAGGCGGACATTGACCTCTCGTAAATGTTATATAAATATAGGATATCATGTGCAGCGGCCTATGTTCCTCTCTGACGTCGGGAACTGAGCTAGTGTAGGCATAGCGTAGCTCACGTTGGCTGGAAATAGCTGTTACGCGATTACCCGCAGATTTACGCGGCTGACCTTTGCTTTTTTACAGGAGTCACCCCTCTAAATGCGGTCGGAATTCCTGCACACTTAAAATATTAAAAAAACAGACCCGGTAAGGTAAAGAGGGAATTTCTCTATTTGTATCAATCTGTGACACTCGAGGAAACAAGAAGGTGAAAAATTGAGAGCTGTTCTAAATCCCGGCCAAATCCTGTGTTAAACTAGGAGAGAGGCAGTATTTGCCACATGCTCCCTTTCCAATTCGTGAAAACTGATAAATTTTATAGGCCGATAGAAACGAATAAGTGATACAAATGTACTGCTTTTACCCTTAAGCCCTATGCTTTACAGCTTGGGATATACCGTTGCAGCCTGATAAGGTCAATTAATTGAAGTTCCGGATTTCATGGTGGAAAGTCCATTTCCGATCCTAATAGCCGTTCACAAGAGTCGTTACAAGAATGCCTCACTACCACAACCACCACCGGCCCCCAATCGCCCCGCAAAAAATACACCCAAAACTAACCTACTCGTAGGCCAACCTAGTGCATTCAACCAAATTTTCAGGCCTCCTGGAAACAAAGTAAAACTTTGACCCACTCCACGGATCCCCCCATGTCATCCCAAGCTACGAAAGTTAAAGGTGAAGAGGAAATGCCCCGTGCCTAACTTTGAAAAGCAATAAACTCACAATGTTTACTTTCTTTCCAGCCTATCCAGGGGTCCGATCGGAGAGGGATAAGTTCTAGACAGGAAAATTTTCCCCCTTAATGCAAAACGAAGGCTTTACAGTACCGCGCATACGTTCAATTCCATTGACAATGTTTCCTTTGAAACTGAAGAAATACGATTTAACTAAAATTTAAGGGAAGTAGAATATCGCAAATTCGAGGATTTGTAACTCTCGTAATTAAGGGGACCGCACTTATTTTCATGGGAGTGTGACTCTTCTACGTATTCACTCGCTGCCTCGTGGATGCTATTGAGCGCGGTAGATTTATATCTTCTCTCAATATAATTAAAGCTCTCTGGTCCAGCCCAAAGTCGGCACGTGCCTTGTGGAGCCTCTGTGTATTGAGAAGTAAACACAGGGGCGGGTGCGGGCTCTGATCCGCTATCTACACTGGGAAACAGGGACAAGGTTAGGCACCTGATATACCTCCACCTCCTTGACCGCAAAGACCATTAGGATGTGAGAGATCGGGGGAGAAAGGGAAAGAGGGTGGAGAAGGATGCAATAAAGGCAGAGATAGAGTGAGAAATATACAGAGGGAGGAGACTGGGAACACAGAGAAGGAGTTCGTGTGAGAGGGAGGGAGGTGGGGAGGGAGGGAGGGAGGAAGGGTGGGGTGGAGGGAGGGAAGGAGGAGGAAAGCAAAGACAAAAGACTGGGGCAATGAAAAGGAAGAGGAGAGAATAAGAAAAAGGTAGATTGATGAAGCGAGAGAAATAAAGAAAAGAGAGAGAAATGGAAAGAGGAGGGTACAAGGACTGGGAAAAGATAAACGAATAGATTGATGGATGTATGGATGGGTAGACAGAAAAGAGCAGCGCAGTCCATATGTGCCCACCTGGTACTTAGTCCGCGCGAGGTTGGACATATTATATCCTTTGCTTTGCCCATTCTTACAAGTTGCTGAAAACTCTGAACACCCAAATCCAGCCTTAAGCTCAAGGCTCGTTCCTGTCCACAGCAGCCTCTCTGTTGAGTATGGGCAAGCAACACGATTCATTCAATTACATTCATACATACACATCCTCAGGTAAGAAGACAGTATTCTGCATTAAAGAAGCACTTAGAATGGCTCTCTCTCTCTCTCTCTCTCTCTCTCTCTCTCTCTTTCTCTCTTTCTCTCTCTTTCTCACTCTTTCTTTATTTTTTCTCTCTCTTTCTTTGTTCTTTCTCTCTCTCTTTCTTTCTTCCCTCTCTCTCTTTCTTTCTTCTTTCTCTCCATCTCTCTCACACACACACAATTCCCGCCACATTCCCTCCAATTTTCAGATACTCAAGCGCCATCATCCTCTCCAGGTACTACCCATAAGTCTCTCTCGTTACGTCACCACTCACCAGAGCACGTTGGCTAAGAGCTGTAGCAGCCATGTCTTTAATCAATCAACAGCGGAATCCGGTTAACACCATAGACTCACGGTTCAAGTTACCTCCTCCTACATTGGCCCGTTGCCTACCGGGGGCAGCTGGCTATGTGACATAGCAGATTGCTTCTCTCGATGCTTGGGGGAAAGGAGAGTTGACATTGGCAATCATAACAGCAATCTTAATGGCATAAACAACAATCTTAGTGTCATAAACAAGCAGTGTACTTCGTCATTGTACTTTCCTAAACGTCTAAGTCTGGAATTTCACAAAAACCTTAATTTCTCAATCATTAGCTCTGATTGACAAGCAACTATCTCCCCAAATATATTATCCGACTCAACAATGACAGGAAGTACTATAGTTTCCATCCTAACAAACCGCATATTGCCATAATGAAGAGTTTTACGGAATTATTTCTTTTGTTCCTTTTGTATCCTTCCTTAAGACGGATATACGTGGTTAGAGGTTTACCCCTAGGATGTCCTTCCTTCGTTGAGTAAAACGAAAGGAAGATTCTTACGTAACATCTGCTTGCCGGTATAGTCTATGACTTCACTAGCATGTTATTGGTGCTTTGAATTCTTGAGGTCGTAGCCTTAATTAATCAGAGGGAGTGAGTGGTTGACATAATAATATACTCCGGTGTGGTCTCTTCCTTCTACATAATGTTTATGTAACATTATTGTCCTAATCTACTTCCTCGCACTGACAGATCCCCACAGTATCGAGGGCGCCGAGAAATGTGAAGAATACAAACAGTCAATCTGGAGGACTGATGGAAGTTACTAAAATAATTAAATATGTATATTTGATAGTAAAGCGCATAAAGCCAATAGTTGGGATATGCGCTATATAAATGCAATCAATTAAATATATAGGAGAGAAGAGGACCAAGGTAAGGGACCTAATTTGTATGGCTTTTGCTTTTGCTTTTAAGCAGTAGGAAAAAGCTTGGGGAAAATAACCATAAAAATGTTGAGGAAATGGGAAATTGAATTAAATTGAATAAAGATCTTAAGTTGGACCGATCGATATCTAGATATGATATATAGACTGAGTTAGACCGACACAGATCGAAAAGAACAGTAAAAGATATAGACGGAGGGAGAGAGAGAGAGAGAGAGAGAGAGAGAGAGAGAGAGAAAGGGAGAGATAATAGAGTCAGCGAAAAGATAGAAAGAGGAGGAAAACAGAGAAAGGGAAAACGAAGTGAAAGGGGAAGTGATAGAGAGGGAGAAATAAATAAAGGGTGACGGGGGAGGGGGGAGGAAGGGAGAGGAAGGGGGCAAGGGGATGGGGGAGGAAAGGGGGGGGGTGTAAAGAGACAAAACAGAAGAATGATTGATAGACCCAAAGTGCATGAACCGAACATGTTAATCCTGACAAATAGCAAGAAGGATCGACACGCAGACAAGTAAATCTATTGGATCTGGTAATTAGACAACAGTCTAATGCATCCATATTACGATTAAGAAAGAACGATATTGCGCTGAGTAAAAAAACTACATAGGGAACAGATAGTCAAGTAATGGGACTTACAGGAGATAAGGCAGAAATTCATTAATTACGATATAAGAGAATGGAATCATCCATCCTCTTCCTCTCCCCTCTCTCTCTCTCTCTTTCTCTCTCTCTCTCTCTCTCTCTCTCTCTCTCTCTCTCTCTCTCTCTCTCTCCCTCCGAAATAAGCATGGGCATCAGGTAATTTATTGAATGAGAGGAAGAGGGACGGAAATGATCAGACAGTCATTGCGGTGAACATCCGGGCGTGGGATGTCTCACACCGATTCATTTTATGTCGATGATGATAAATTACTCAGAAAACGGGGAATAAATGATGAAGAGATAGAGAAAGAGAAAGAGAGAAAGAGAGATTGGGGGAGGGGGGAGACAGAAAGAGAGAGAGAGAGAGAGAGAGAGAGAGAGAGAGAGAAAGAAAGAAAGAAAGCTAGAAACAAAGGGGGGGGGGAGACGATGTGGAAAGATAAAAGACACACATAGAGAGAGAAAAACAGACCGACAAACAGACAGACAGACACACAGACAGAGGGAGAGAGAGAGAGAGAGAGAGAGAGAGAGAGAGCGAAAATTTACACGTATAAAATCTGTTAGAACACTTAACCCATTGGCAGATCGTAGATGTCAAATTGGCAAGAAGAGACCCTTAGCAACTGTTATAAGACCAGGTAAAGTGGAATACACGCAATGCCGTTACAATGGTAGCGCCTATGAGACACCTTAGATTGATCAGAAGTATTGTGTTATGAGAGAACGTGTTACATTTTTTTCCTTCACTGAGAGGAGGGAGGGAGAGAGAGAGAGAGAGAGAGAGAGAGAGAGATATAGAGGAGATAAAGTAAGAGATACTTGGGGAGAGAAAAGAAGCAGGGATATCATATGAGATGGCATTGTTTTGCCTTTACAAAGCAGCACTGAGATAAATCCAAGAGAGTGAGAGAGACAGACAAAGAGAAAGAGAAAGAGAAAGAGAAAGAGAGAGAGAGAGAGAGAGAGAGAGAGAGAGAGAGAGAGAGATAGATGAGAGAACGGAGGTGGGTGTGAGGCAAAAACAAGAAAACGATCCATCAGAAAGTAAGAGTGAGAATATGTGAAGAGTTATGGAAGGTCAGAAATTGTACATTATATCAATCATGCCTGGAACGTTGAGAGATAACAACAGGTGAAAGATAGCCAATGCTGGACTCTCCTCGACAGGTTGGAGTTAAAATTCCGACGCAAGGTATGAGAAGGAATACTGCAGCAAGACTTTCCCAAGACGATTTTGCAAATATTTTGGCACTGGATCTATTATTCTATTCTTATATCGTGATTCCTCACATTCTTAAGCAGCGAGTGAACAAGTAGTTGCTTCTATACTCAATGATTTTAAAAGACAGTTGTGCTGTTTCTCTGAACGATAGTTATGATAGAGAAGAACAAATCCCTGTGACGGGTGACTTCAAGAGGTATTACAAAGGTTAAACTAGTTGACCAAATTTACAAAATACACAAACCTTTTTATGTATGGTTTGACGAGATGGTAAAGATATTGTATCGTGAAAAGTGCTAGATATGTGAATTACGAGACGTCGAAACGGTGTAAACGAAACTTTAACGCTAGTTTGACACTCGCGTACTCGCATATAATCTCTTAGCTGCCAGGCTGTGGTTTACACGGTATGTTAGTAGCACCAAGCTACCTCCAGCGGAGATGGAAAGAGGAAGTCCATACGCTATTTGACACTGCATTACAACATCATGAGCTAACCAGAGAGGCAACCACTGCAACCATCACTGATATGATCGAAATGTCTATCACGAGACAATCATTAAGGTAATCTCTCTGAAAATCACAAAATGCTCACGGACACTATGATTGAGACAAACAATGTGGAAAAGCACTGCGGTAACCACTTGGACAAGCGCGTGACAACACGTGAGAAAATCACTCTGGAAATCACTGAAATGATCACTGACACTATCACTGAGACAATCAATGACGCAATCCGCGAAGCAATCAATCACTTACAGGCTAAACCGTTGCGTGGAAACGTAATCCCCGATACGAATCTATCACATCGATGTCTCATTCAGCGCCGTGTTCGCTGTTCCACGAAACATGGACGTTTTTAGTTCTCGTGAAAACACAAGCATCGTCGTTCTAGGGGGGTCGAAAAGGGGCGAAAAAATGTCCTAGCTCTCCACTCAGTCCCGGGAGTGAGAGCGATGTGTGTGATGGTTTTAAGCTCTGCCTTAGGACTGAGCATGACTTCCGTTGCCAATCAAGGGGGAGGAACGCGTGGCAGGCGAAAGTGAACGGTGGGTGCCAGGCGCCGCGGGTAGGTAAAGGGAAACTATCTAATAAAAAGACGGGAACTAACTTTGCCAGAAATTCTTCTATTAACTTTGATGTACCTTTGCAGTATGCTTATTTCAATGCACATATCTAAATAATAAAAGATAGACTGAAAGGACGAAACGAAAGAAACGATAAGTAAAGAGTGTATAAACTGCAGTAAGTTTCTAGAGACTTCACGAAAACTAGTGTGCACACCTGGGCAGGAGAGTGGGCCAGAAATGAAAAGAGTGAGCGGGTATGAGAAAAAGTCAAGTGCTCGTTCCGAATACTTGAGCTAGCGGGTGAACGTTCTCGCGACGAAAAGGGACGAAAATGTACTTTGCATTCAGGGTTGTCTTGACCTATCCAGCAATGCACGAAATTACCCTTTAGTTGTACTACGACATCCACAGCATGCTAAGTGCAGAAAATAGATGTCTCCTCGAGGGATTCCAAAGATCAGAGGAAGGCAAATAGTGAACAAGAAAGGGCATAAGCAAAAACAATATTGGGTTGGTTTTCAAGGGCTTTTCATCAGTGTCTATCAATAGCTGATAGAAACACAAGGATTTCTACAAGTTTGCAGCCTTGATAAGAAAAGAATTGAAGCTTTTTTGTTTGTTTGTTTTTGCATATAGCGAAAGCACCAAATTAAAAACTAAAGTATATGAGATAGTCCATAGCTGTTGAGCTAATAAAAGGATTAAACTGTTCAAGAAAAACGATTTTCACCATGACCGTGCTGATGTAGATAGCCTCATGGTCGCAGTTATTCCGTTCTTGCAGAGAGTCATGGATACGTTTTCGTGTTGCCGGTCTAATTTTAGAGAGTGCAAAAGCAGCTGCAGCGGTGCTCAAAATCTATGAGAAGATGAATAAAAAAATTTACCAAGGTGTAACATTGGGTTCTCATATCGGCAGCGTCAACAAGAAAATTGCCTAATTTTAGCAACACCAGCCTAGCGTGATCTTACCGGTGACGTTGTCTCGTGCTTTTTCAAACTTTAAACTCGGGAAACTTATTAAAAAGAAAAAAACCCGGCAGAGTAGAAAATGTGAAGTCTAAAATCGTGATGCAAAGCGAACAATATTTTCCTACTCAAAAGTTACAAGAAAAAAAAGGCCAGAACATTTCCAAGAATAAAAATTATATTTCGCGTCTGGCCACAAAACCCACATAATAATATACCTGGCATCTCAGTCTCAATGTGCATTCCTCATCTTTTGCAATCTACCAGTGCAGGTGAAGATAATAAAAAGGAAATAAAACATAGAACAATAAAATCCAAAGATAATAAAAGAAAAAGAATGGAATTAAAGAGAAAAAAGGAGAAAAAAGTCCGAAAAGAACGGAACACAAAAGATCGAAAAGAACAGCATCAGCAAGTTTAAATACTTTCGAGGAAAAGATTGATGGCAGAGTAAAAATTTAGTATTTTGCAACTCCAGATGTACGCTAAAATTCTCCGCCATTTAAGAAAAATGTGTATACTGATGCTACACTGGATGCTCACAAAGTGCATTATTAATTTCTTTCTTTCTTTTTCTTCAACCACTTTAACCAAAAAATAATACTTGTCTGTCGAATCGGCTTACAAAATAATATAATGTACGGGGAATGGCGCATGGGACCGGGAGAAGACTTGTTCCAAATGGAAGAGAGCCACATGCAAACATGCAAAGCGCGCGGATTGCGATCATGTTGGTGCCAAAAATGTGTTGAGCTAAAGATATATTTAACGGTGATCAATTGCAGAAGGAAGAAGGGGAAAGGAGCGTGGCAAGGAGATAAAGTGAGAGAGAACAAGAGAGAGAGAGAGAGAGAGAGAGAGAGAGAGAGAGAGAGAGAGAAAAAGAAAGAAAGAAAATCAGAGAAGTGAGTGGCAGGAGGGGGTAGAAAGAAGTGGATTGAGAGCAGTTAGTTCAAAAAGTTCCAAGTTAGTTGTTTATAGTGGCGCCAGCATCTTTGGCTGTTTTAGCTAAAGATTGAGAGCAGAAAGGGGTAAAAGAGGCACTTTACAACCAGAATAGACAGACAGACAGACAGACATATTAACAAATAGACTGACTGGTTTGTTGTTGGCTGTTTTGGCTTTATGCCTTTTGAAATATTGCAAGATCACAATTCATTTGTTTCAAATTGCCCTTTTGCTTCGGGATCAGGAAAACCCAGTCAATCTCAGCAATTCATTTTGGTTTGTTATTCTACAGCAAAATGAAAACTGACAAATAAGCGCCAAAGCGCTCGTGGAAAGTTGTTTCAATTTTACAGTTTTAAATCTGTGCTTTCAACTTGGGAGAAAATTTGCACCGACGAATTGAATCTTTGGCGGGCAATTCTGTTTTCCGATGGAGAGCCAGGCTCCGAATGCGCTGTGCATGTAGACCTACACTGATGTGGGGTCTGGCGTTATGGACAGAAACGAAGGTGAGAGTATTCACAAAACTAGATCCATCCTGATTAAATGTATCAAATAGTCGAGTGTTATAATAATATGCACCAAGTTCTCGAGTATTATACATGTTCAGGTACTAGAACACGAACTTCTTAAAGAAGTAAAAAAGAATGTATCAATGAAGTGCTGGTGCTGTGTAGGTTGTGATCCACAAACGACGAACAGGCAAATTCCATGCCGAAAATTGTTTATTAACTACAAGAGCCACCCTTAATGGGTCGGTGGATGAACATTAAGGCGGGGCGCTCCGGGTAATGGTCAGGTAAAAAAAAATGTGATTTGTAAACCGGCCAAAGGTATTCTGTAAAGACTGTACCATGTAAGTACCGGTGTCTGTGGTGTAATGGTTAGGCTCTTCGCCTATCGTGCAGAAGACCCGAGTTTGATCCCGTGTGCAGACGACCAGCTGCGTCTCTCTGCTGGGATTTGTCTGACTCAACCCTGGTTAGCCCAAATTACCCCCACGGGGATGGATACAATTGAGATCTATATTCATTTATTTACAGACCGGGTCAAGAAGGCAATATGTTATAATACCTTATAGTGTTGCAAGAGATGTTAAGCAAAAAACTTCCCTGTAAATACTCGTAGAAAGAGGAATTTAAAGACGGAAAGGGGAATTAACGAAGTAAATACTCGACCTTTTATATAATTTATCAAGTGAATTTACTCAGTGGAAAGAATAACATAGCAAAGCAAGCTCTAAAACAGAGGATCTCCCACCTGAAGACGTCTTTTGTCACGCAAGCTATACAATTATTTTGAAATTACGCAATCCTTATGACAAATTAACCTTATCCTTGAAAGTTACGCATTTGAAGCAGAATACGATGTCAGCCTGATAGTTGGGATACAGTAATAGATACAAATTTTGGTAGGGTTTCAGAGATTCCCAAGAAAAAAATATCTACGCGATGGACAGACCAAAGAGAAAACTTAAGGCTAACAAAATGATAACAAGAGGTTCATTGAGCTAAAAAGTTGGAGCCTCAATATATAAATATAATATCTAACCTAACTGACTAACTAGTTATCATGCATCATTACTAACCGCAAAGGGATACATCTAACATCTCGTAAAAATTAAAATTAGGAAGAAATCCCTCACGCTACACCACAAACCGCAAATACTCATCTCACTTACTCGATAGTCTCCTTCTATCTAATTCAGATCTGCCTGCCCTTCCTCCACCTTTTTTCCCAACCTGTTCCAGCACCTCACACCATACAATTTATCCCTTCGCCTGATTCCCCACCCAACACAAACAAACAAACAATCAGACAGACAGATAAACCACCACCAGGGGGCGCTGACCACCAGATACGCAGACAGCTGACCACAAGCTCTCAGACGAAACTGTTTCGCTCGCAGGCCTGGTCAGAGAATCGGTTTAGAAAATTTCAACCAAAGGAATATTACGAGAAATGAATTTTTGGTGTAATGCAAAAACTGAATAAAGCCGGTGTTTTCGGGTTGTTGTTTTTATTCCAAGCTACTCGCAACACTGTAAGGAAATTTTCTTGGCTGGGTCCTTTTTTTATCCTTTTTGTCAGAGTCAACTCGGGCTGAGACGGCCAGCTGAGAAATGGAGGTGTTGCCATCCTTAGTCGGAGCGTCCACTGACCTGTTTTGTCAGTTGCAGGCCAGGCTCATCTATATATGATAT
>JAUKPP010115430.1:0-16820 GCA_032273245.1 Phyllaplysia taylori
ATGTAGATTCAGACAATACAATCAACTAAATTTCCATATTTTGGTCAATGCGAAGGGTTTTCCCTTGCAGCCACACAAATAGGTCATGTACGTAATATTCAGTCATTGTGACTTACCCTTGAGTTCTAGCAGGGGATCACAGAAGAAGAAGAATTCACTCTGTCAAATGAAATAATAAAGGGGGTGGGTCTTGCATGTGACAAATTGTTTTTCCCTTCAACCTATTTCGGGCAAGAGGGAAAAGCCTTTTATAGTCCCTGCATTATGCTGTTTTCAGCAAATAGGACTTACATTTATTTTAAAAGCTTTTTTTATTGCTTTTGTACCAAATGGAACTACAACAATTTTTAATTGTCCGAATAATTGTTAAATTTGATTGGCTGGAACTTAAATCCTCATAGTAGGCTATTAATAGTGTCATAAAGAATCAACAAAACAAACCAAAAACTAAAATATAGGATTAGATTCAACTATATTGTCCATCCACTGGCATATTGGATTGGCATTTCATGCAAAGCACATTCCATAAACGTTGCAAAAGTCACCCTTGCTATCTTGTCTGTACCGCTTTCACACACATACACACACATACAAATACATGCTTATGAACATACATGCCAGCTAATTATTATCATGTTTGTTGGTAGTAGTTAATTATGTATAAAGGCGCCAGCTCCTTTTGCTGTTTTAGCTAATCATGTTTTCTGTGTTTCAGCCTGTGGATTACGAGAAGTTGGGAGATAAAGTGTTCAGTCTGGAGATTATCGTGCAAGACAAGAACCCACTTCACCGGGACACGGCCACAGTCATGATAAAAGTGGAGGATTTTAACGATGAGGCTCCCAAGTTTAAAGATGAATACATAGAAGTGTAAGTTGCTTTGTATCTTGGTGTGTTCGTTTGTGTATGTGGGTATGTGTGCGTGTGTGTGTGTGTGTGTATGTATGTGTGTGTGTGCGCGCAGATAAAAATGGACATAATTGAGTTTTGAAAAAAATGCACTTCAATGATTCTTTTTCCATTTTCATGGAGCTTGTTTGTTTTATCAAAGGTGGCAAAGTGTCTGGTGTGGTTTGCAAAGCTATCTACGTATTGGTGTGGTTAGCTCTGATGTGCTCTACTTCTCCTTTCTTAACGTTTTATAGTCTCACAACCAGTGTTAATAGGGCGGTAAAGCCTCAACAAAACAAGATTTATGTGATTAACTTTACTAGTACTTTTCTGTATGAACTGCTAATGAAATTGTTGATGGATGTAGCTTTAATGTAATCTTTACTTTTTTTTCGTCCCTTAGGGATATTGAGGAGAACCGACCTCCAGGAAAAGAAATTGCAACCTTCACTGCCACGGATAAAGATTCTGGTATCAACAAGGAGTTCAGGTGAGCCAGTTTGTGTCCCATCATTGTTTCAGCGTCTGTGATGAAATGATTAGGACCTACGCTGTGGTGTAATTGTTAGGCCTGTCATGCGGAAGACCCCGGTTCGATTCCGAGCACGGACGATCTGTTTTTTTTCTGCTGGGATTTTTTCCCACTCAGTCCGGGTTGGCCCTGACAGGCAGGGTCGAAGTAGCCCATCTCTTAAATGACTTAGCAGTGTTGCAGGGTATGTAAAACTGGTAACCAAACCTTAATGTAACCAAAAATGATTAGGTACTTCCAACGAAAATGCAGAGGAGGGGATGTTTGATCCTTGCATTGGACAAACATCTTAAAGTCTGTGTTGGGATGTTGCATCCCTCTCAGCCCAGCAGGGCCCTGACAGGCTGGGTGGAAATAGCCTGCCTCCAAAATGACCTTTAAAGTGTTGCAAGGGGTGTCAAACAAAAACCAACTAACCTGTCATCTTTGAGCTTTATACCCATGCTTGATGTGATCAAAATTATCTTGTGATCCCAGGCTTGATACAAAGGCTGGCAATTGCTCTGGTATGGTCCTCTCCTTCTACTTCTATGTGTGATGATTGTCCTAATCTAGTTTTTGCTGAGATGACCTTTTTGTGTCGATAGTGCCTTAAATCTTAATTAAACTAACTTATCAGATAAGGAAAAGGCTTCATGTTCAATTAAAATTTTTCAATCTTGTCGTGTTGCAGCTTTCTGATAGATCGTAACTCAGATCGGCGTCGAGAGTTTGTGATTCACCCAGAGACTGGTGTGGTGAGGACGCGCAAGAAGCTGGATCGTGAAGTGGAACCCAAGATGTTTGTGGTCATCAAGGCAGTAGACAAAGGTAAGAAAAATCTATGCCTTGCTTTGATTTATTTGTCATTGGAATATTCTTTCAATCACGAACCAATCAAGGTTTATGCCAAATTGTAAAATTCTATGTGTTTTCTATTCGATGACCCAGAAGTTAAAGTCAAAATGTAAAATGCTGTGTGTGCTTTCTTTGAGGTGACCACAGAGGTTAAGGTTAAAATGTAAAATGCTGTACGATCTCTATGAGATGACCCGGAAGTTTATATCAAAATATGAAATGCTTTACGCTTTCTTTGAGATGACCCAGAAGTTTACATCAAAATCTAAAATTCTTTACAATTTCTGTCACGTGACCCAGAAGTTTTCCTCACAATGTAAACCACTTCGTGCTTTCCCTAAGGTAACCCAGAGGCTTCACGTCAAAACCTCCTCTTCTTCTTTATTCTCAAAATGTCAAAACATAAAACACTTTGTGCTTCCTGTCAGGTGACCCGCGGCAGACGGGCACAGCGACCCTTGAGGTGACAGTCACAGACACCAATGACAACTACCCAGTGTTCAAGGAAGAATACCGACCAGTCGTCATGGAGAATATGAAGGAAGGCGTCAACGGTGTCAAATTCCCTCTCACTGTAAGTATTGTGTTTTTAGGAAATGTGTTTTGAAATCATTGCGTTACTTTATCGTTGATGGTAACTATTTTTTATTATCAATTTTATACTGAATGAACTCATTGACTCAGTGCCAAAATGACCATATAGTGTTGATTGAGTCGCAAAACCCCAAACAAATCTGTCATAAATTAATGTTTACTGTAGAAGCAGTGTTAATTTTTTAATGAGTCAATTATCATAAAGATCGACTACTTTTTTGTCTCAAATTGCTCAAAACCAGTAGTTCATCACACATTTTGCTTTCGTTAAACTAGTAAGGTATGGGATGAAATACAACCTACACCAGAGCTCCTCTCTATTGTTTGTATTATTATAGAATTTACTGTCTAACCACAGGATATGCAGGGGGAATACATATTTTTTTTTACATTTATTTGTTTATTGCTCCAGGTGTTGGAGGTGTTTGCCAAGGATGAGGACACACTGATGTACGGCCCACCATACGGCTTTGCTCTGCCCGACAACTGCACATCGCTTGCTTGCCAAAAGTTTGACCTAACTCCTAATGACAGTAAGTCTTGTATCGTCATGGGCATGCCATATTTCCAATTGTCACTTTGTGTTGTTTTGAGAAAATGAAGAAAAACTATTTTACTTTTTAAATGCAAAGAGCTTTTATTGTTCATGACTTGTTGGATATAAGAAAACTATTGAGTGTAAGGTTTTTCTAAAGGTTATTGCTGATAGAACGAGACCCAGGGAATCTTGGGGATCTTAGTAAGACATAAGCTGAAATTACCCAAAAATTACGTTGGCAATTGTGAAATGACCATGATACTAATATTGCCTGAGCTTTGGCGCAGGGAATCCTTGTTGGAATTTTGGTTGGGACTTTCATTGTTGGTGAGAAAAGAAAGTAGAAAGGTAAATAAAAAATAGTAGCTACAGTGGCTTACTGTAAATCCTTTTGCAGGTGGCGACCAAGGTAGAGGAACAGCAACCATCACCACAAGGTCGGTGTTTGACCGTGAGGAGCACAAGTACTATGAGCTGCCCATCGTTATGTGGGACATGCGGGATAAAAATAGCAACAAGGCACAGACTGGAACCAACACGCTCACCATCGTCATCGGAGACGAGAATGACAACCCACATTTCCCAGGCCATCAGAACGTATTTGTTTACAACTACAAAGGTTAGTGCCTCAATCAGTACGTCTTTTAAAAAAACTAAAGAATCTCCAGAATAGATATTTAAAATGTGGAAATGTCTCATATAATGTATCTGACATCGTGTCCGGGACTTTGTTTGGAAAAATCTACTTTCTTTCCCCATAGGAATACAATAGAAATGAGTTTTAGACTGATGATTTCAAGCGTATGCAATCAACAACCATTCGGGCAAATGCCTAATTTTCATTTACTCTCAAATTGCATTTTGTCCTATGCATTACTCTCTTCAAGATGACCATTGCTAAGGTGAATGCTTTTCTTCTTGATAGTGAGTGATTATCTTGGACAGGTTTGGCTGTACATAACTCTGTGTTGTGTTCTCTCCCCTTAGGCATGTTTGGGCCACTTCAGATTGGTCGGGTTTATGCAGAAGATCTGGACGACTGGGATCTGCCGGACAAGACCTTCACCTTCCTATCTCCACCCAGCATGAAGAACTTCTTCAGGTGAGCCCTGGGAAATTGGTGGCTTGCACAAATTATATTTCATCATGCAATGGTTGAGAGCTCAAGTCTTCTGTTTTGTCATTTGTTTCTTTAATTTTGATTTCCTGCTGTTCTGCATTTCTTAACAGCTCTTGTAATATACACCTTTCATGGGGAGGAATGAGAAGCAGGGATGAGTGAGTGCATGAAAAAGTCTTCATCTGCACGGGTTCATTTGGTTACTTTGCAGGGGTTTCCCACTTGAAAATTAGCGTTTGGGATGTAATGGTCAGGCTCTTCACCTGTCACGCAGAAGACCCGAGTTCAATACCAGTATTTGGGACAAGAAAGAAAGAAACTGCTCCAAAAAGCCTGTAGCTTGCCACTTGAGATGGATATTCTCCCAGGAAGGGTTGAACGGAGGAAGAGTGGAACCACATTCACATATTGTTCCTCCTTGCTTCTTGTGCTGGACCCGTATCGGGAATTTTGCGCTAAAGAGACTATTAACTGTTGCTGGTGTTTAAAGAATTATCTTTTTAGACCCAATTCTCGGCCTCTGTAAAAATGATTAAGACACAGGCATCATTGCAATGAAATGTGGAGTACAGATCTGGTGTTGTCATGAAAAAAATTCTTTGTTACCCAAACTCACTGTCCATGCTACTTGTCTCCAGTATTGACGAAGACACTGGCGACATCACAATGAAGCGCGGGGTGCGGGCCAACTTTGGGGAGGAGCCTTACCAGTTCAAGGTCAACGTGTTTGACAAAAAGACTGTGGTCAGCACGGTGTCAGTCACGGTCAAGGATCTGACGGATGAGGCGGTTCAGAACTCTGGAGCTGTCAGACTCTCAGGTAGGGCTTGACCTCCCAGTGTCTGCATGCAGCAAAAACAATTTCATGTTGTTGATGTTAGTTTTTATATACTTTTTAGAAACATTTTCATCTATCTTAAAAGAAATTATTTTATTAGTTAGGTCTCCCGGTTTGAGAATATTACGCATTCTTTTTACTAAACACAGCAATTCATAGAGGCCATGTTGATCTTACAAAGGCAATCGTTTTTCATTTTTATATGGGCAGTCATTTTAGCGTCCATTTCCTATTGAAAGGGAATATGCAAGGACAGAAGAGTAATCATTACGAGATGATACAGAAATAAACATTGACAGATGCACCACATAGAAAAGTGCAGCAACTGTATTCAAGCAAGTGCAAATCAGTTGTGTGGTGTTGTACAGGGAAAAAAGAGCCACAAGAATCTCAGAACAAGATTCTCAACCTTCCATACCTGTTTACTTTTGAACAGGAATTACAGCAGAGGAATTCATCTTGGAAGCCAAGGATCGTCGCACGGGTCGGCGCACAGATAGCCTGTACACCCAGTTCCGAGAGCTGATGGCGCAGAAGTTAGGGTACTCAAGCATCGACCATGTGGAGATCATCACGCTACTGGATGGGCCGGGATACCTTGAAATTCGTTACGCCGCGCACGGGTCGCCATATCTGTCGGCTGCGCAGCTTGACAATGTGGTCATCATGAACCAGCAAGAGGTTGGTCCTATTAGTTTTATTGATCTGGGATGTTTGTGGCTGAACATCTTTTGCAACACTGTGGAGTAGGAAAACCAGCGCCACGGTAATGCCTCTATGTGTCTAGCAGATCCCTATCATGTGTTATTTGCATTAGGTTGTCTCGGAATTATTGACATGCCTACCATTACCTTGCTTAACGCCAGAGTACATACATTTCTGAACCTTGTAGACTTTGCACAAGTTTTTAGGTTTACTTATCAACCAAGTTCTAGAGGTTGTAATGAAAACTGATAAAATCAGAATGGGGAAATCATCAGTTTCATGGGAAAATCTCTTACAAATTTAATAATAGTAATGGATTGCATTCATGTTGCGCATATCCATGCTCGAAAGCAGGCTCTTTGCGCTTTACAATCTATTAATGTGTGGAATGTGTTTTACCTGATCTTTTACACGTGTAGTATGTTTCAGGTGTCTAACGTGTTTGACATGTGTCATGTGTCTTTGCCCCCAGTTCGAGGACCTGGGCCTCTCCGTGCTGACGGTGCCCATTGACAACTGCCAGGAGGAAGTGTTTGAGGGCGGCTGCTACAACCGGCTGGTCATCACCGGAAACCCAGTCCTGGTCAACGCTAATGGCACCAGCTATGTCGGCGTAGAAGCGTACACGGTGGCCACGGAGGGTTGTAAGGCGGACGAGTTCCCAGAGAAGAACAATTGTGATGGAGGCTACTGCTTCAATGGAGGGACATGTATTAAGGATAACTGGGGCACACTATCGTAAGTACTGTGTTGCTCTATTGTGTGTACTTCTTTCATGTCTTTTATCGTAACTTGAATTGCTGTAGGCTTGTTGAAGTCTTTTCTTGAATACACTTCTCTATTAGCAATATCCATACAAACGTATCTTATACGGATTACTTGTGTTTTACCTCGGATATCTCTGATGACATCACCTTCTTGAAGATCAAACCATACCAAACTACATTGCAAATTAGATGTAAGGGTGGTGTAATTGTTAGGCTAATAAAACCCCTCTAGGGGGAACAGCGTTACATGAAATTCAGGTGGAATGACCTCATAGTATCGATGGAGCTGTAAAACCCCAAACAAACAAACGATGTTTGTCTGTCGAGCGAAAGACCTGAGTTTGATTCTTGTGTGGGGACGAGCATCTCTGTCTTTCTGCTGGGATTTTCCTTCTCAGCCCAGGTTGGCCCTAATAGGCAGGGTCTAAGTAGCCCGTCTCTTAAATGACCGTACTGTGTTGCAAGGGACATAAAACTTCAAACCAAAAAGGAAAGAAAGAATCACCAATGAACATTCCTCTTGCCCCCACAGATGTGTGTGTCTCTCCGACTTTGACGGGCCGCGGTGCCAACAGCGAAGCCACCACTTTGACGGCAACAGCGTGGCCTTCTACCGCACGCTGGAGCAGTGCGAGGACTCTCAGACCAGCCTGGACTTTATGACTGACCAGGAGGACGGGGTCATTCTCTACAATGGGCCTCTGGTCAACTTTGACCCACTTGAGGTATGTGATGTGAACTTTTTCTTGTTTTTGGAGTAGTGTTTTTGGAGGGGCCAAAATCAGGTACTTTTTAAAGGACAGGAGAGAGACCAATGCTTTCTCCAACTCTTGGGAGATTTTCAATGATTTCATGAGGTGAAAACACTACAGATGTCTCTTATTTGTGAACCATCAGCCCAGGTTGGCCTTGACAGGCAGGGTTGAAGTAGCGTATCTCATAAATGACCTCATGGAGTTGCAAGAGATGTTAAGCCAAAACCACCCCAAAATAGAAAAAGAATTCACAATGCACCGAGAGTCTTGTGAGAAAATATTCTGACATGGAATGTTTGTTGTCCCCAGAGCCCCCAAGACTTCATCTACCTGTTCCTGCGTGGTGGTTTCCCTGTGTTGATGCTGGACCACGGCACTGGCATCCTGGAACTGACGCTGGACGGCACAGACAAACACGGCAGTCAGTTGATGAAGAAACTGAGCGATGGACGCTGGCATCACATCGACATCAACAGGAAGGGCAAAGTGAGTGCTGAGATGTGAAGTCTGTAGGGACAAGTATTTTTAATTTTGTTTTTATTATTATATTAGATTTATTTGGTTTATTATTACCGTTGTCAGGTATGCAATTTTAGGTTTTTTTTCATTATCGTAAAGTAAGAACAATTAATCTGGTTAATGTAAAATTTACTGTCTTTATAGTAAACGTGCAGCTTTTAAAGTGTTTATTTTTCTCACGAAATCCCAGCGCCATCCTTATATTTTGTCGGTTAATTGAGTATTCAAGAGAAATATGAGTGTCAGGCTTGGTGCCAATTCTTGACGTGTTGTTAAAACTCTTACATGGGTTCAGTTTAGATGAATCTCATTTGGAGAATATTTTATTTTGAGATATCATAATCTTTAGAGATGATGGGTAAGGTAACCTTTTTTTTTTTTTTTTAGATTTGGAATTACATGTAGGTGTGTATTATTCAAGCACTTTGGCTGTTCATCTTTGAAACTGAATGATGATGTGTCCAGCTTAAAGAGCCAAAGATGCTGGTGCCTCTGTAAACAACTAAGTTTAAACTATTACTTTAAACTATTGACCATGATGATAAGTCCAGCTTGAACAACCAAAGATGCTAGCGCCTCAATAAACAACTAAGTTTAAACCATTACTTTAAACTATTGACCATGATGATGTGTCCACTACAGCTGGTCGAGCTGGTGGTTGACCGCTGCAACACGGCAGAGGCGGAGCGGCAGCTGGTGCAAGACGACAAGGCGTGTCGCGTGCAGGGGGAGACACCAGGGGAGAACATGTTCCTCAACGTGGACACGCACCTGCATCTCGGCGGCGTTCAGACCTCTCAAAAACTCAAACACTTGGCCAAGAATCCTGTAGTCGGATTCAAGGGCTGCATCAAGAACCTCATACATAACAAGCAGGTGAGACACTGAGATGACTCAGGCAGCAATCATATATTCTATTGGGTTAAGTGTTTTGGTAATGCTTTCATGTGGCTTTATATTCTATAGCAAGAACCTATAAATCTTTTAAAAGAAATCTTAAAACGAACTTTTCAGAGTAACATATTTATAGCGCACAGTGATTGATGACTTTTAAACAGATGAGAAACGTTTTGTCTTTAGTAAGCTTTCTATTTAACGACACGGTTGTTTATATATTTCTTCCTTATACAATCCAATGCATATTATATATGAATGTCATTTTTACCATGTATGTGAATGCCTTTTCTGTCTGTGATTATATATGTATATATCTGTATGAGCGTCATCGAGCACTTTTAGTGAACTAATATTATTATAGACTTTAAGTACTGTTCGAGTGCCCTGCCATTGAGAAAAACTTTTATGGATAAGCCTTATTTCTATCTATTTTGCAAGCTGTAGCATTCCTATGGCTGCAAGTATGAATGAAAATACAGTTGAACCTGCTTAATGGACCACCTGATCAAGACGACCACCTTCACAAGCAACCACTTATTAAAGACTCCCATATTGCATTTATTCTATACTTTATCCCTTCCTAGGACGAAAACAGTCAAAGATGCTGGCGCTTCTATTAACAACTAACTCTGAACTAACTAACTAAACCTGTCTAAAATAGCCACTTTCTTCTTGATATTGAGTGGTTGTCTTAAACAGGTTTGACTGTAGGCAACTTTCTTTACTATACTTTATAAGAAGACTTCCTGCACCACCAACTCTATCAGGTTATAGTATTGGGGACCAGGACAAGGGATGGGGCATAGGGACAGACTTATGTGCATTTCTGATATCCGTGGTAAGAATATCCTTGTGATTATTTTTTTTCATCTGAACAATTAACCAGCAATGGGCCCACCCCTTCTCTTCCACAGCTGTATGACTTGCACTACAAGCCCATAGCTGGCATCAACACAGGGAACAACGGCTGCCCACCAGAGAACGAGTTTTGTGGCCGAGGCACTCTACAGCCCGAGTGCGGGGCAAACGGTATCTGTGAGTCCACGCTTAACGGTCTCGTCACATGCGAGTGTCTGCCTGGATGGTTTGGCAAGACCTGCAACAAACGTAAGTGAGATGGGAATTTTTAGTTTTATTTGTGTTGTTGAAGAATTGATATAAGAGTGTTGACAAAGCTGTACTTGTCGGATGGATTTGCTTCAACTTAATGTCTTGTTCTTGGGCAAAGAGAAAAATATTTGATTCTTTTGTGCTTCTCCAAACAGTATGTAGTGTAGGGAAGGAATTAACATGGCACTGTAATTAAGACATAAGTTTATATGAGACAGGATAAGAAAACTCCACCTTTTTTGTCCTATACATCCTCCTCCTATGATAGAAGTTAATTTTTGTGGAGGCCTACATGCAAGATATATTCATTGTATGTAATGACAAAAGATTTCTTATCTGAATTGTTTGTTGTTTTTGCATTTTTAGCCACCAGTTACAATTGATGTCTCTATAGAGGCTACCCGTTTTTACTGTCACTGTGGTCTCTTGTGTCTCCCTGCAGCGGCCACGGTGCGAGACTTTGGCAAAAAGAGCTACTACCTGTGGATGATGAAGGAGGAACTCTTCTCCTCTCCCCGACTCAGTCGTAACCGCGAGATCAGCGCCCAGCTCATGTTCCGCACACGTGAGAGCAACGGCATCCTGTTGGACATGTACGACTCATCGTCATCTGAGTCCACTCGGCACATTCAGCTCAAGGTGAGAAAACTGAACTTGTTAGGCTAGAGACCCATTGATTAGATTGCGTATATTTATAAGTGAGATTAAAAGATGTCAATGCATTAATTATTTGATGCAATCTTTGTGTGACATACTGGGATTTTTTATACTGATCTTTGAAAATTAAAAGTAAATAAAAAAAAAAGATTCAATAGAAATGCAAAGTTTTTTGCAGCTCAAGGTGCTCATCAAATTTCTGGAATTACCTTACCGTATTACAACAGGCATGAAATCAAAACCAAGCCAAACCAAACATGCTATTCCATGTCTCTCATCGACTTTACTCCTCACATTATCGCCGAACCTGCCCAAGACGACAACTCATTGTCAAGAAGAAAAGTTTTTGTCATGGGCAGGTGGTGGTCTAGGACAGTGTCCTTATAATATAGAAAAGAACGGAAGGAGGGGAGGGGGAGGAATAGGAAGAGGTCGTTTGTACAGATAGTTGCTATGCCAGGCTTGAATGTATTTTGTTTTTGTTGCAGCTCCACAATGGCAAAGTACGGCTTCAGTTCAACCTGGGCGATGGGGACAAGACATTAGATCTGGACAACGCTCAGGCAAACAACGGGCGCTGGCATGTGCTTCGGATGGACCGCTATGGCACCGAGTTCCATCTACGTCTAGACGGCGGGGAGGGGCGTAACTACGCCTACAGACTGGGCCCCGAGGGAGGGAAGGAGCTGGAGGTTTTCAAGGTCAGCCGGATGGTGTTCTCCGGGGCGGTGAAGCAGGGTGTCGGCCTGTCCTCGGTGCTGCGAGAGGATCTCATCAGCAGTAAGTCATTGGCAGATCAAGCACATATATAGCATAACATGGCGAATTGTTATAAAGGGCTAAGCTACAAAATACAGTGGAAATTGGATATTAAGACCATGGTCATGAGACCTTGGTTGTAACAAGACAAAATCCCTATCATTCTTTGTCTTTGTAAAAAAAACAACCTTGGATGTAAGGAGACCTTGGATATAACGATGTCACTGAACTGGTCCTAATGATCTGGTTATGTCCAAGTTCCACTGCATTTGAAAATAGATTTTTTTGCATAGTTCTTTTTTAAACATAGGTTTAATATGTTCATTTAAAACAAGTCACAGTTTTAATGTATAGGCCCATGGGTGCAAGATTGCCGGCTGTAGCCGGCCGGCCGTCAAAATCAACCCTGTGACCGGCACCTTGCCGGCAAAACTGCGTCGCCGAGATTGGAAAAAATATGCGTAAAATATCGAAATTTGCCTTCCTGGGTTGCAGGCTTTTTGGGGGCTGTATGCTTGAGGCCATGTATAGGCTGCAAACTTCACATGTTTTTACGATATGCTGCACCACTATGAACGCAATGGAAATGTTATTTCCCTTTCCTTGTAAATTTTTATGCTGGGGTTGCCTTTTGTAGCAGCTTATCAACAATAAAATGTGATATAGATATCTTTATTGATCTACAAGTGATCGGGAGGAGTGTTACAAACTTCAGTTTCACCTTAAAAAAATAATATTCACTGATAAAAAATTTAACTGAATGAAAATATTTTGAGCCCCGTGGAGACGGTGCAAAGACATTTCAAGGGAAGATGTATCTTTGATATAGACTGTGGAAAATTAAACCTTAAGTACCCAGAAAGCCTGTGTGTGCACTGTTGAATCAAAATGACTTCGTCATGTTGTGTCCATCCTCAAATTTCAAACCACAGTGCAAAGGAACTTGACCAGATTCTCTGGCAACGAGGTTGACATTTCCACCTTTTTGTCTCCAGCATGCGTCCAGGATGTGCGCATCAATGATGGCTACTTCGCCATGACCGACGCAGAAGGCAATGACCCAGACACAGTGGCCAGAGTGGAGGAGAATCGTAACACGCGCGAAGGCTGTGTGCGTGAAGACTGCCTGCGACACACCTGTAAAGTGAACACAGTGTGTATACCACTCTGGGAGGACTACGAGTGTCGGTGAGAGATGGTTTTGAAATTTTTATTAGTCAGCCTGTCTGTGTATTTGTCTGTCAGCAAATGAAATGATTTTAACATTTTAGTAACAAATATGCTGAGGTTTATTTGTTTATATATCTAAATGACATCTGTGGTGTAATTGTCAGGCTCTTCACCTTTCACACAGAAGACTCGCGTTAGATTCCCAGGTGGTGAAAAGCATTTGTGCCTTTCTGCTGGGATTCATCCCTCTCAGCTCGGGTCGGTTCTGACAGGCAAGGCCAAGTAGGCTGCCTCTTAAGTGGCCATACAGTGTTGCAAGGGATGTAAAACTAAAATCAAACAACCAAACCTCATCACAACTCACTCTGTTTTCCTCTGTGCATCCCTCAGCTGCCTGCCGGGCTCCCGCAAGATTGGCAACGACTGTTTCTCCAGCTGCATTCCAAATCCGTGCTTTAACAACGTGAGCTGCAGCATCACCAATGGCGATATCCGGTGTCAGTGTCCGGCGGGCTGGCGGGGTCAGTTCTGCGACGAGCTCGGACCTGAAGAGGTTATGAGTGGGGACCTGTCAGATGGGGCGCTGATCATCATCCTTGTCTCGCTCATCGTTGTTATAAGTGAGTAAATATTTTCTGAGATATGGTAAGAGTTTTTTTTAATAACTTTCTTTGCCAGTGAGGGAAGGTTTGGGATGCCTTTTATTTCTGTTGTTCACTTTACTTTTACATTTGTTTTCCTTTTAAAGTAAAAAGTCACTCGTATTGACCATTTGCTTTGAGGTAGAGAAGTTTTGGTAGACATGTGTGGTACTGTGAATTTTTCACGAGCATTCACTCATTGCCAAGGAAAAATGTGGTCAGTCGAGAGTTGTTGTTATGTTAGAAAGAGAGGGAAAAAATTGTCTGAAAACTATTAGCATTCATGGATGTGAACGGAGTCTGTGATGTTATAATTGAACTCTTCGCGTATCACACAAAAGACTCTTGTTCGATTCCCAATTGAGGACGAGCATCTGTGTCTTTCTGCTGGAATCCACCACCCTCAGCTTCGGGTTGGCCCTGACATGCAGGGTGAAAGTAGCCCATCTCTTAAATGACCTTACAGTGTTGCAAGGGGTGTAAAACTCAACACCAAACCAGTGGTCGTTACATGTAGTCATTGCATTTAGGATGTTACTAGGGTAGATGATTGTAAAGCGCATAGAGCCTGCTTTCAAGCGGGGATATGCGCTATATAAATGCAATCTATTATTATTATTATTATAAGCAGGTTGGAATGTAGTTTCTTGTAAATCTGTTGTTCTGACTGTGCCGATGTCTACCCCTCAGTGCTGGCCCTGATTGTTTTCTTGCTGTGGCGGTTCTGCCCGCACAGAGACGAGGGAGAGAAGTACATCCTGGAGGTGGATCCTGAGGACGACATTCGAGAAAATGTCATGAACTATGACGAGGAGGGAGCTGGTGAGTTCTCATTGTGCTTTTTTTCCTTGATCCAACTGTGCTTTGTTGATCGTAACACAGCTGTCTTCGACATTTTAACTTGAATTTCCAGGAACCTTGGAATGACTTTTTTTTCTGATTTTTCAGTTATGAACCAGCAAGTGAAGTGGGAAGATAATAATTATGAAATCCTTTTTCTGTTTTGATTCGAACATTTTTGTTTTTAGTTTTTCAGTTTAAGAACATCATAGGTTTATTTGCTGTAGCTTGCTGTGTATTTTAGCAACCATTGGTTTTTTATCTATTTTCCTGCTCTTATGCAGTGAAAGTTACCATACACTAGGCAAATGTGCTTCCTTATATTTGTAAATTCATCGTATTGATTTATTGTCCTTACAGGGGAAGAGGATAAAGACGCGTATGACTTGTCGCGACTCCAGCGAGCACCTCTGGACTCATCGGGTCGACCGTATGAAGCAGTGCGACGTATTGACATGCCATTGTCAAGTAAGCGTCTGATACGTACACTTTAGGCTTGTCTTTTATTGAATAAAGTTCATGAACTCAGTTTTACAGGATAGCCAAGTCCCTAGCAAATTGATATGGTACAAAAGAAATTTAGATTGATTTCTTAGAAAACGAAGTAGTTATAGATTATTAAGACATGTGTGTGTGTTCCCCTTGCAAGCATTTTTTTTTTCTTGTAGATTACTGCTTTGTCTCAAAAGAGGAACAATTAACAGACTCTGATGCAATTAACAGAGACTCTGATGTTATTTCCATTGTGGGTTACCTCAATCACAAATAGTTTGTTCTTGTTACTTCAGCAATCATTTTGAACCATTTTATTGGTAAATTGAATTGCAACATATCTGTAGTTTGTCTTATTGCAATGTATTGGTAGTTTGTCGAATAACAATATATATGTAGTTTGTTGAATTGCAACGTATCGGTAGTATGACTAATTGCAATGTATTTGTAGATTGTTGAATTGCAATGTATTGGTAGTTTGTCTATTTACAATGCATTGGTAGTTTGTCTAATTGCAATGTATTGAGAGTATATCTTTTTGCAATCTTTCCCCAGATTCTGCCCCAGAGAAGCCTGACGTAGGCAACTTCATCGATGGTCGCATGAAGGATGCAGACGCGGATGATGGTGCGCCCCCTCATGATGCGGTGCGAGAGTTCAACTTTGAGGGCGGCGACAGCGAGGCAGGCAGTCTGAGCAGCCTGAGCACCAGTAGTAGCGAGCGCGCGCACGAGTACGACTACCTCAACGACTGGGGACCAAAGTTCTCCAAACTGGCAGATATGTACGGTGCTGGGCAGGATTTAGACGATTGGTGATGAATTCAGGGGAGATAAATTTTACACAACCATCAACGTCATCTTCATCCATTCTAGTGAAATAATTTTTCCTTCACAACTGTGACATCAATTCACTCTTTGACAAAAAAACTAAAAGAGTGTGTGTAAGAGGTGGGATTTCTTTGTGTCTACAGATGGTTGTGATGTCATTTAATATACATGTTCACTGACCAACTACTTGTTCTCAGTGCGGTTGTCACTTTAAAAGACCTTGCTGCTCATAAGAAGAACTATTCTATCAGTTTGACCAAGTCGTCGTGTGTGCATGTCCTATAAAGGTGTGATTCATTCTGACAATCAAAAAGGTTGGCTGTGAACGAGGAGAGATTTGGCAAACAGTGGATGACAACGCAAAACAAAAGTGCTGAATGTGTTTGCTGTGAAAATTTTCTGATTGCTCACAGAATCCGCACAATTCTTTGTCATCGGAAGTATTTGTGTAGTTTATTCTGTTTGTGAGACGTCGACCGTATCTCCTGCCTTGACACAGCTGAGCTCGGAGGATGAGAGGATCCTGGCCTCACAAGTCTGGAGCGTGCAGAAACCAAACCTTATTGCAAAATGTGTAACCAATCATGTACATTAAGTATTAACTAGTCACAAGCATCAAGTCTGGCTGTTGTTTCGACAATGATGAATTATTCATGACAAATCTAAAAGGTCTACAAGAAGAAGTGTGGACTCCTCTTCCGTTTGAAGTTTTATCCATGTCAGACATTTATTTGTAAGAATGGAATGCAGAATGTTCTTGTGAATGCAGATAATGCATTTATTGTTGGTACCAGAGCATGCCATTTTGAAAATCACTTCTGATGGTTCGGCCCATCAGGATGTGCCGATTCTCCGACTCTCATAGGAATAAATCTATCTATATTTTTGTACTATGCTGTAAAAGATTGCTATGGCTGTTGAATGTTGTCGGCGGTGAAAAGGGAATGTGCGGTCAAGTTTGCCATGAATGTTGGGTGTTGTCGGCGGTGTAAAGGGAATGTGCGGTCAAGTTTGCCATGAATGTTGGGTGTTGTCGGCGGTGTAGAGGGAATGTGCGGTCGAGTTTGCCATGAATGTTGGGTGTTGTCGGTGGTGAAAAGGGAATGTGCGGTGAAGTTTGCCATGAATGTTGGGTGTTGTCGGCGGTGTAAAGGGAATGTGCGGTCAAGCTTGCCATGAATGTTGAGTGTTGTCGGCAGTGTAAAGGGAATGTGCGGTCAAGTTTGCCATGAATGTTGGGTGTTGTCGGCAGTGTAAAGGGAATGTGCGGTCAAGTTTGCCATGAATGTTGGGTGTTGTCGGCGGTGTAAAGGGAACGTGCGGTGAAG
>JAUKPP010115431.1:0-15416 GCA_032273245.1 Phyllaplysia taylori
CCACCCCCACCCCCAATAATATGTTTCTACTGAACATGAATTTTTAAAGCGTGATTGATTTGCATGTATTAGTGTTAGTGGTTGTGTCATCGAAATTTTAGCAGAACTTATCTTTTTTTAAATTCTACAGTAATTATTATTGTCCGTGCCATTTAAGTCTATGAATTATTTTACTCTTCTGTAAAGTGAGCTGAGCTTGAAATTTTTAAGGGGATGCTCTATACAAATATCAATTATTGAAGAATAAAGAGATAGAAGAAAAGTCGTCTTATTTATCCCCGTGATGAAATTCATTTTATAATGGTGTACAAACATATTAATGTTATTCATACACATATTAATAGGGATATCGGCAACTTCATTCATACAATTTATGCGACAAGCAGTGGTGTTTGGGAGACATGTTTATGCTAGATTGTTGTTTATTAAGTTGTTTTGTTCGAGTCTCCGCATCTAGGCTATTAGTCTATGCATAAATTATGATTGTATTTGTATAATATGCATAACTGTAAAATAAATTTTCCTATGGGGATTACTCATTCATTTATTCATTCATTCATTCATTCATTCATTCATTCATTCATTCATTCATTTTTGTTTCTATTTATTCGCTTAATACAATTTTTTTTGTTATTTGCTTACTGTTTCATTCATTCATTATTTCATCTATTCATTCATTCATTCATTCAATTAATCAATCAATCAATCATTCATTATTTCATTCATTCATTCATTCATTCATTCTTTCATTCATCCAATCATTCATTCATTCATTTTTTCTTGCTTTTATTCATTCATTCATTCATTCATTCATTCATTCATTCATTCATTCATTCATTCATTCATTCATTCATTCATCCAATCATTCATTCATTCATTTTTTTCATTCATTTATTCATTCATTAATTAATTCATTCATCCAATCATTCATTCATTCACTTATTCATTCATTCACTCATTCATTTATTCGTTCATTTATTTTTCCATTCATCCATCCATCCATTACTTATCTATCTACATGAATGTCTTTCCAGAAAGCCTTGGTGACGTCACCTTCACTCCCCCGGACAAAGAGTACACAGTCCTGGACGGAAGCACAATTCCCGCCATTCTCTGCAACGCCGAGTGCGTGCCCGGATGTCGCTTTGAGTGGTTCAAAGATGGCCGCTTCCTGTATGAGAGCGACGGCATCAACTTTGGCGCCGTGGGCAGGGGAGATAACGGCACTTATACGTGCAGGGCGAGCAACGACAGGGGGAGTAATGAGGCCAGTATCAGAGTGGATGTGCAATGTGAGTTGATATGAAAGACAAAGAAAAGAAAAGGAAAAGTCATCTTTTTTAAAATCCCCATTGTGAAATTCATTTTGTGGTGGTTTGGTTTGGTTTAGTGGTTACCAGTTTTACGTCCCCTACAACACTGTAAGGTTATTTAAGAGACGGGCTACTGAGAGGGGAAAAAATCCCAGCAGAAAAAAACCCAAATCGTCCTCGACCGAGGACCGAACCGGGGTTTTCCGCATGACAGGCGAAGAGCCTAACCATTACACCACAGCGCCAGTCAATGTGGGTTGAAGTGAAAGATAAAGAAAAGAACAGGATAATAAGTCATCTTTATTTATCCCCATTGGGAAATTCATTTTGCAATGGTGTACAAACACATTTATAGAAGCGATAAAACATACATGTCATGACAAGTATGGACATAGGTAACGTCAGTCATGCAAATTATACAAATACACACACCATTGCCGGTCGCCATATTGCAGCGGCCAAGAACAGTTAATTGTAATACAATATTACAATCATAGTAAACTATACTCCCAACAGAACTATTGGGATACAATTTACTACAGTATAAATCGATATTACTACCCCAAGCAGACTAAATAACATTGAGAAAATATGCTCATGAATAACTTGGATTTATTTAGATGCACTGAAATTCAAAATACTGACAAGGTCTTTCGCTTTCCATAGCCGAGTAACCATTGATATCATTGAGAAAATCTGTGCAAATTGCCTATCCCAAGGACACAACTTCTGGCCGGAGTTGGGATTCGAACCCGCAACCTCACAGCTGCGAATCCGGCAGCCTAACCCCCGGCGTCATATACTATAATGTAAAGAAAATATTAGATATTTTATTAGGAAAAATAACAACATGGAAAAATATCAGTAAAAATAGCAATATTAAAATTGATTATAAGAAAAAAACCTTAACATAAATAAACTCTAGAAATTTTATAATAATGGTTTAATAAAATATTGGTATGGTTTTAGTTACCTATTACAGCAAAGTACTATTCATTCACATACACACACACACACACATACCATCACACGCACGCACACACACATACACACACAAACACATACACACATACACACACACACGCACACACATATACACACATACACTCATAAATACATACACACATACACACACATATACACACATACACAGACCTACACACACACGCACACACACATACACACAAACACATACACAGACATAAACACACATGCACAGACACACACACATACACACACACACACACACACATACACACACGCACACACACATACACACACATACACACACATACGCACACACACACAAACACATACACACACACAAACACATACACATACACACACACACTACACACACTACACACACACGCACACACATACACACACATACACACATACATACATACACACATACTCACACATATATACACACATACATAGACCTACACACACGCACACACACATACACGAAAACACATACACAGACATAAACACACACATACACACACATACACGCACACACACACATACACAAACACATACACACACAGAGATCGGACAACAAAAGAACGAAGTTGACGACACATATGACGTAATCTGCATTTGACCACTGCCCAGATCCCCCTGAACAACCGACGTTGTCGCCCGGCGCCCTGCAGTACGAGCTGGAAGAGAACGCTGCGGTCATCCCTGACATCTCGTGCCGTGCGGACTGCAACCCGCCTTGTGAGATCTTGTGGTTCACTGATGGAGGTGTGTATAGGGATATCGTCGGACGGATGATGAAATCGTGAATTCCACAATTTTTCCGAAATTGTTTTTTAAAAGTATTTTAATAGTACTCAGTCAGATACATCTCCTTGTAAAATTGTTTTTTAATTATTCCAACTCAAACGTGAAATACAGTTTAAAAAAAAAAAAAAAAACACGAAAAAAATAAGGATTTTAAGATTGAGGAATAGTAAATCAATATACGCTGTAAACACAAAACAACTACAACATATTTCACAAGATTTAGTCTGTAGATTTCAAATCTTCACTCACGCTTTCATCTCGTGACGTCACAGTTGACGGGCCACTGACCACCAACAGCCTGGTGCTAGGAACGGCAACTCGTGCGGACAGTGGACGATACAACTGCCTGGCACGGAACCAGTACGGCCAACAGAGGACCGACTCCGTCACAGTGCAGATCTTTTGTGAGTCACGTGGGCCTGGGTGTGTATGTGTGTGTGTATGTGTGTGTGTGTGTGTAAAGTTTAAGTGGCACAAACTGAGCTAGCACGTCTCTAAATAATTAACTTCTAATAATATAGCATCAATGCTATTCTTCTTAGTTCGGCTTCATTACCAGTTTTACGTCCCCTGCAACACTGAAAAGTCATTTAAAAGACATGCTTTGCGACCCTGCCTGTCAAGGCCAACCTGGGCTGAGAGGGAAAAAATCCCAGCAGAACCCCCCCCCCCCCCCCCAGATATACGCGCTCGGGATCGAACTCAGATCATCCGCATGACAGGCAAAAAGCCTAACCACTACACCACAGTGCTGGTTGCTATTCTTCTGTTCTTGTTCTCCCTTAGACCGCCCCGAGGACATCACCTTTGACCCTGCTGCAACTTCCTATGACGTAGAAGAAGGTTTGAACCTGGAGCCCGTCATGTGCAAGGCCAACTGCAACCCTCCTTGCGCTTTCCAGTGGTAATTGTCGAAGAGCTAAAACAATTGCTACTGTTAACTTTTTTTTCCTCGATTGCATGACAATTAGTTTTCTTTATACTGTTTGGTGTCGATGAAAGTCCTATCTAAATACATGTAATAATTTACAAACGACATCTTTGATTCACTGCTCAATTACCTCTATTAAAAAAGAAAGAAGAAAGTCATCTTTATTTATCCCCATGAGGAACTTCAGTTTGCAATGGTGTAAAAACACATTCATACATGTATATTTATACAAGCGGTAGCACATTGTTGTCTTACAAGGCGCGTAAAAACGAAACTAACAACACAGGTTGGAAGAGGGAGGGGGGGGGGGGGACAGGAAGTTACTGAGGTTTTTCTTAGCCTAATAATGACGTGAATAAACTGTAGGTATTTTTAATCCTGTCAGGTACAAAAATGGCGACTTCTCCCGCCCGGCCGCAGACTCAGCCTTGCTGGACTTCGGACTTGCTGACGTCACAGATTCTGGCCAATGGACATGCGTGGCTCAGAACTCTTACGGGCAGTTGCAGAAACAGCTGAATGTGGACATTGCTTGTGAGTAGACTTATTTGGTTTCATTTGGTTTCCAGTTTTACGTCCCCTGCAACACTGTAGGTCATTTAAGAGACAGGCTACTTCGACCCTGGCTGTTAGGGCCAACCCGGACTGAGAGGGAAAAGTCACAGCAGAAAAAAAGCCAGATCGTCCGCGCTGGGGATCAAACCGGGGTCTTCCGCATGACAAGTGAAGAGCCTAACCATTACACCACAGCGGCAATAGTGGAGCTTAGACAGCCGAAATTTCTGGCGTATTTATAAGTACATGTATATAAATGAAACCTAACTGCTTGTAAGTGTTTTTTTTTTTTTATCTTCGTTTTGTTTTTCCGCCCCTTGTAACACTGATACTTTCTCCTTCTCTGAATCTCTTCCTTTCTTTCCCCTTCTATCAGTCTCTTTTTTCCCTCTCTTTTTCTCTCTCCGGCTCTCTTTTTCGCTCGTGGATGGTTGGAAGCGTCTCTAGTGGTGATCTGCTCCTTTTACTGGCTAAAACAGACAAAGATGCTGGCGCTTGTATATGTTACTGTCAAACCCGGAAACTAGTCATTCTCAGGAAATGCCTGAAAATTCAGTCATTTTCAAGTAATTCCTGTTTTCATCAGGCATTTCCAAGAATGCCTAAAAGTATTAGTCATTTTCAGAAAATGACTGAAATCTGAGGCTTTAATTTTCAGTCATTCTCCAAGAATGTCTACAATTTTTAGGCATTCCTGGAAATGCCCGATCAAAATAGGAATTACTTGGGAATAACTGAACTTTCAGGCATTTCCTGAGAATGACTAGTTTCCGGGTTTGACAGTAACATATACACAATTAACCCTAAACTCTCTACAGCTCAATCTGCTTTTGCTTTTTCTTGATTTGAAATGATTGGTTTGGGTCTTTTTGGCTTAACGTCCCTTGCAACACTGTAAGGTCATTTAAGGGACGGGCTACTTTGACCCTGCCTGCCAGGGCCAACTCGGGCAGAGAGGGAAATTGTCCCAGCAGGAAAACCGAGATATACTCGATCAACCAAACTGCCCCATGCGGCCATCGAATTCACGTCCCCTGCGTGATAGGCGAAGAGACTAACCATTACACCACAGCCTATTTGAAATGACTTCACAGCTCGAATAGTGCTGAGAAAACCCAAGAAATCTTTTTTTTTTTTTCTCTTTAAATTATTACACTATTTGAAAAGAATTCACAGCTGTAATATATCCGAGAAAACCCAAGAAATCATTTTTTCCCGCTTTAAATCACCAGACGGGCCTAAGGACATGCAGCTGAGCCCGCCTAGAGACGAGTTCCGATTGGCTGCCGGGTCCGGCATGATGCCTGACGTCAGCTGTGAGGCCAACTGTAACCCGACCTGTGGCTTCTCCTGGTTCAAAGATAACGGTACAGTAGAAAACACTTAAATAAATAAATAACAACTTTATTGATCTCTGTGGGGAAATTTGGGTTACTACATACATGTTATACAACAAAACACAAGTTCTCTAACAATACTAATAGTGAATAGATATTGATATGGTACATACATGAATGACGAGATAATTTCATTGACGTTCACTCAGTCCATTTATTCGCACGTTGTTGCTGGTCGCCACTGAGCAGCGCCCGAGTGAGCTAGGGTTGACGTGTCTTGCTCAAGGACACACCGCAGTGGCCATCCATTTAAACGGCAGTGACATCTAAAGTTGCTTGACATTTCTAGTGAGACAGAGCTCACTAACCACTCGATGACTAGCCCCCTTATCGGTACTGGGCCGATGAAACCTCACAACCAACAATTTTAGAGACACGTTCTTTTCAATCTATTCCTTAAAAAAATCCTTGTTAACATTTTGTTATAAGGAGAGCACAGCTATTTAATTTATCTGTAATAACTACGATTAGCAACAATACTTTTTTACAACAGAAGACTAGTTTATTTTGCCTTTATTAATGTAAAATGATCAATTTGTGGGTTACGAGGTTTCATAACTCTGCCAGTGTTATGCTGATTTTGATGCATTTGATTTACGCTCCTTGCAACATTGTAAGGTCATCTAAGAGACGAGTTACTTCGACCTTGCCTGTCAGGGACAACCGGGCCCGAGATAGATAGCTTTTGATTTAGTTTGGTTACTAGTTTTACGTCCTCTGCAACACTGTAAGCTCATTAAAGAGACAGGCTACTTTGACCCTGCCTGCAAGGGCCGACCCAGGCTGAGAGGGAAAATCTCAGCCAAAAAACAACAACAACCGCTAATCGTCTGCGACAGGGATCGAACTCGGGCCTTCTGCATTATGGCTAAAAAGCCTTAAAAGCTGGTGCCTCTATACATAAATAACTCTAAACTAACTCACTGACAGGCGAAGAGGCTAACCATTACACCACAGCGCGGGTACTAACACTGGGCTAAAACAGCCAAAGAAACTGGCGCTTCTATAAACAACTAACTTTACACTAACTAACTTTGCGCCCCCCCCCCCTCCCCCTGTCTAGCTCCTTTCCCCACTGTGTCCAACAAGACGGTTAGCCTCGGCGTGGTGTCCACTGGAGATGAGGGCAACTACACCTGCAGGGCCTCCAACAGGCTGGGCGCCGACACCAGGTCTTTTCAGCTGATGGTCACGTGTGAGTTGCTTTCTTTGTCTGATAATTTTTGTTGCCGTAGTGTTTAAGATAAGATAAGATGGATAAGATTAACGAGTTTAGGAAGTCATACGTTACTTTCTTCTTATGGTGGTTCAAGATTATTAATTTCAAAATTCGCCCCCACCCCACTCCCAACTCTCAACATTCAATCGTTATCATAACTTATTAATCGTCAAAAAATGTGAAAATTAACCCTTTTTTGTAGAGGTTGCATTTTCTTTTGTTCGAGATTATAAGAGACGGTGCTGTTGTTTTTAATGATGTATTTCAGTTGCTTCTGTTGTTGTTGTTGTTGCTATTGCTGCTGCTGCTGCTGTTGCTCTTGTTTATTTGTTGTTGTTCTTGTTGCTGTTATTACTGTTGATGACAATGTTGCTGTTGCTGCTGTTGTTGTTATTGCGTTGTGTTTGAGATCGCAGAAGATGTTGTCGAAGTAGTTTCAAAACTCTAGACTTTATACTTTTCTAAACGTGTTTCCCAGTTGGACCTTCTTCAAGCATCGTGCTCGACCCACCCCAAACCCGTTATGACGTCAGCAAAGGTCAGTCCGTCCAAGTGTCCTGCAGCGCCACCTGTGACCCCGAGTGCTCCTTCCGATGGGTCAAGGACGACACAGGTCAAGAAAGGTCATCTGATGGATTTCTCTCTCTTGACTCCTTAGACGGAAATGACTCTGGCGTGTACGTGTGTGAGGCCAGTAACGGAGTGGGAACACCGGCCCGGGCGAGGATCACAGTCAATGTCTTACGTAAGTTACTTGTTGGTTACAAGTTTTACCTCCTTTGCAACACTGTAAGGTCATTTAAGAGACGTGCTACTTCGACTCTGCCTGTCAGGGCCAACCTGGGCTGAGAGGGACGAATGGCAGTAGAAGACGTAGATGCCCGCAACGCTCGTTGGGTCGAACCCGGGTCTTCCGCATGATAGGCTATAAGCTTAACTATTTCACCACAGACGCCGGTGTTTGCTGGGGATTTTTTTAAATGCTCCTCTTGTCGTTGGAGATACCGTTGCTTTTGCCAATATTTCTATCGGGCGTGTACTTTTGTGAAGCCAGTAACGGAGTGGGTACGCCAGCCCGGGGAGGGTTCACTGTCAACTTATTACGTAAGTTGTTTAGGTTTTTGTTTTCATTTGCTTGTTTATTTGGCTTGTTGTTGCTTTTGTTGTCGTGAGAGACTGTTGATTTTGTCCAATGTTGCTGTTGCGGTTGTTCCTTTTCGGCTTGTGCGCTTGGGAGAGAAATAATTTAGTAGGTACAGCAGCCCTGGCCAGGATTACTTTCAGTCTTACGTAAGTTGTTTGTTTGTTTTATTCGTTGGCTTTTTGCTGCTAATGCTACTATTGACGTTACACTTTATGTTCGTATTGTCCATTGTTGCTATAGTGAGGATTACTAGTAATGTCTTCTAAGTTCAGCTAAGTGCGCATTATTGCGTGTATGAATTTAACTTGTTCTCATTCTCTCCCCATCTCCTCCCCAGTGGGCCCCACCTCCATCAGCATCCGCCCCCAAGGCCCTCTGTTCCTCAAGGAAAACACAGACTTTGTACTCACGTGCAGCGCCTCGTGTATACCGGAGTGCAGCTATGAGTGGAGGAAAAGTAAGTTTCTTGTACCGTCAGTTTTCGGTTTTGAGGACAGAAAAAAGCTTTTCCGTTTTCACATCGTAAGTTTTTGGGTTCCCTGTGTTTACTGTCTTTGAGCCATCTCCATGTCTTGAGTTTTATTGGGAACCGTGCTCGTACTGTGCTGGTTGAATTGTTTATGTTTTATCAGAGAGCTTATGATTTTAAGAGGAGAAATGGTCCGAGACAACAAAGCACTTGGAGCGTGGTTGTGGATTACAATAACCAAGCACGGATCACCCTCTACCCTTATGCCACAGTTTCTATTGTTATCTGCGCTTCAGTTGTATGAACCATATTCTCGTTTTGAGGCTTCGGATCTCATCTTTAAATGTAGGATTTCTGGTTTCATCAAACCCAATAATTGTTTCAGACGGTAGCTTGGTGCGTAGCCGGGACGGAGAGCTCATGTTGAGTGGTGTGTCACGTGACTCAGCTGGTCTCTACACGTGCGAGGCCAGGAACTCGGTGGACTCAGCCACATCGGAGATACAAGTCGGTGTCCAGTGTGAGTAGATAGATGATGTGTCGATATGCGTATATTATTATATTGCAAACATACGTATTATTAATACACTCACGCGCACATACACACAAATGCACATAAATGTGTGAGTCAGGAACTCTATCTGATATACAAGTCGGTGTGCAGTGTGAGTACATAGATAAATATATATAGATGCATACATAATATATTACAAACATACACATTATATACATGCACACACACACACACACGCACATACAAATAAATATGTGAGCCAAATATACAAGTAGGCGTGCAGTGTGAGTAGATAAGTGATATGTTGATATATACATAATATATCATATAACAAACATACATAATAATATGTATGTTTGTTATATGATATATTATGTATATATTATTATTATTAATACACACACATACACACACACAGACATACACACACACACACACACACACACACACACATTTACATACATGCAAAGTGTGAGTTAGGAACTCTGTGGACTCAGCCACATCTGATATACAAGTCGTTGTGCAATGTGAGTACGTACATGATATACACATACATAAGCATATACATATTGTTTACACACACGAACACACACATACACACACATACACACACACTCCAACTCAAGCTAATATGCATGTGGAAACTCACTCACACATACTTACACACCCAAACCCGCACACACAGATACACTTGGAAACATAGATTGCGACAGAGGCAGAGAGAAAAACAAATTTGTCGGGGAGGGGGGGGGGTGTATAGATAGAAGGCGAGGTAAATTAAATGATAGTGAAAGCGAAAAAGTGGAAAGAAAGCACATGAGATAGATGCAGTGAATTGAAAAAGGAAAAGAGATACATTTTTGTATCTATTCGAGCTAAAATCGACGCAAAACACATACATTTTTTTTATTGTTTTCTTACTTTACAGACGGCGCAGGGGAGACTATCAGAATAACCCCTGACCGTGACCTTTTACAAGTGGAGGAAGGTCGTGACCTTGAGGTGACCTGCTCAGCCGAATGTAATCCAGAATGTTCCTATAGATGGCTACGTGGAACGGCGTTTTTCACTTCAGGTAAGCTTTGATATACACGGTTATTATTATATTTTTACTTTGCACTTGCAATGGTTACTTTTTTATTATGCTGTTTAAAATATTTGTCAGGCGAAAGTACCGGTGATGTTGTGTAGTGGTTAGATTCTTCTCCTGTCATACGAATGATCAGGGGTCGGTCCCACTCGAGGATGATCTGCATTTTTTGCTGCTAGGATTTTTCCCTCTCAGCCCGGGTTGGCCCTGAGTGGCAGGGTCGAAGAAGCCTGTCTCTTAAATGACCTGACAGTTTTACAAGGGATGTAAAACTGGTAACCAAACCAAACAAGCGAATGTGGAGTATCCTACCACTTTTCAGCTAAAGTCGCATTCTTGCCATACAGAAAATTGGAGCTAGTAAACAGGGCCAACCGTTAAAATGTTACATGTTGCAGTGGACGTAAAACTAGTGACCAAACCAAATTTCCCCCCAGGTCCCCGCCTCTATCTGGAGCAGCTTGACCGCTCCCAGGCCGGCGTGTTCACGTGTATCGCGGAGAACGAGGCAGAGCGGCCGGCCTTTAGGAGTTCCACACTGGAGATTGTGTGTAAGTACTGGACTGTTGCCTGGAATATAAGGGAAAAGCTAAAAGTTACACCACACTCAACCGATGTGTACAATTAAACGTACTTTATGCCACTCCCACTGACATTCTCTGAAATATAAGTACACATAGTATTGCTTAGGCCACTGGGACACCTCCCCCCCCCCCCCACCCATCCCCACCAGCCCACACACATACCTTTGGGAGGTTATGCCACTATATTTTTTCAAATAACAGAACATAATAATATTTGCCATACAAATTCACCTGTCACTGCAAAAAGTATAAAAATGTCAATTACGAGAGTTATGGCTCCTTGAAAAAAAATAAGTTAAGTCTCATTGCAAAAAAGAGAGACAATATTTCTTTCCAAGGCTCTACAGCCTTCAATATTAATTCAAATATATACAAATTAGGTATCAAGCAGAAGGATTTGAATATACTATCCATAAGGGTTGCCATTTGTGTATTTAGTCGATGGAAAGTGGTCGCTTTTGCGGGCGTTGTCTTACACAGGTGGTCGCCTAAATAGGTTCAACTGTACATATTTATATTAATTCTTCCCAGATGGGCCAGGAGACTCACCAGAGATTTTCCCCGGCGAGGCGGTACAGACCGTGGACAGAGGCGATCCATACCAAGCGCGGTGTTATGACGAATGTAATCCTCCGTGTACCATAGAGTGGTTCTTCGGCAACAGGAAATTGCAGGTACGATCTTGTTTGTTGGGTGTAGAGACTTGGAAAGGCTTGGTTACCAGTTTTACGACCCTTGCAACACGCTAAGGTAATACTTTAAGAGATGGGCTATTTTACCCTGCCTGTCAAGGCCAACCCGGTGCTGAGAGGGATAAAAAATACTAGCGGAAAAAACGCAAGTGATCCGTACCCGGGATCAAACTCGGGTCTTCCGCTTGGCAGGTGGAGAGCCTAACAATTACACCACAGACGCCGGTGCTAAGGAAGGATTTTGTAGAACCATTTAAAAGACGGAGTTCTTCGACTGTGCTTGTCAGAACCGTTGTACTCCAAATTGACCTACCAGGATGAACAAAGTTTTCATGTTTTGTTCTCTTTTTTCATTTATTCGCTATTGTGGCGTTGGTAGTCTAGTGGTTAGGCTGCCGGAATCGAAATCGGAAAGTTGCGGGTTCGAATCCCAACTCAGGGCCGACGTTGTGTCCTTGGGAAAGGCACTTTACACAAATTTTCCACACTTCACCCAGGTGTTGATGGTTACCCCACTACAGACAGCGAAAGATCTTGTCAGTATGTTAGTGTGTTAGCGCCTGTAAAATAGCAGCTTGCACTGTATGCTTCCCATGAAGTTGAGAAGGTTTCTGGATGACTTTTATCTGCTGGGGGTAATAATGATTGTAAAGCGCATAGAGTCAGCAATGGTATATGCGCTATATAAAATAATGTAATCCGTTCTTCAATCCATTATCTATTATTATTATTATTATTATTATCATTATTTTTATTATCATTATTATTATTAATATTATTATTACTATTATTATTATTATTATTATTATTATTATATTATGATTATCAATATTATTGTTATTATTATATTATTATTATTATTATTATTAATATTTTTATTATTATGACCATTGACCAGACGACCAATGGGGCCCTAAACCTCCCGAGCGTGACCTCCTCTGACCAGGGCGAGTACACGTGCCAGGCGGGAAACAACGTGGCTACAGCCAGCAAGACCATACAGCTACAGGTGCAAGGTACGTCCGGTTGGGTTTGGGTTTGGGTTTGGGTCTGGATTTGGTTTTGGGTTTGGGTTGGTTTGGGGGTTGACGAACCATGCAATACTGTAAGATCATTTACGAAGCGTGATCTCCGAATTTAAGTCCATCTCTGATAGGTCGGGGCATTGTTTGGATTTTGTTTGGTTTTGGTTTAACGCCCCATGCAACACTGTAAAGTCATTTACGAGGCGGGAACTCCGAATTTTACGTCTGTCACCGACAGGTCCGGGCGGGGTTTCTTTTGTTTTTAGTTGCACGTCTCTTGATGAATAGCATAAGCTAAAACAGCAAAAGAGATGGTGAGATAAGTAAGTTTAAAAAATAATAATTCTAAAACACTTTCCTTGAAATTCTAGATATATGGCCTAAGGTAGCTTTATAGACGGAATAGTTCAAGTCTGCCTGTCAGGTTCAACCCGGCCTTGGAGGGGCGGGTCCCAGCAGAAAGATGCAGATGCTCGTCGGCATAATATTATTATAAGATCGAAACCGTTTTTCCGCATGATAGGCCAGTCTGCTACGGTGGTTTGTCGACAGTATTCTGACGATGTCGACATATTGACGTCATTATTTGCTTTGATGCTGGGCTTTACTTGTTTTCCCTTTTTTTAAGTTTAATTTTACGCCTCTTGTTAGAAGTGACAGTGTAAGAATAAAAAAAAAGTCGGAAAACTTAGATACTCATTTCCCTCTACGTCATTCGGGTCCTCGATTCACCGCCTTCTTGGGGCTTTAGCACGGCTGTCAGCTTTTAAAACTTTAAATCAAAGGGATTAAAAAAGTGTTTAAATTTTCCATGAACGAAAAAACACACACAAAAAAACACACCCTAAAACCTAATGCCCATTCTATTCATTCCTCTTACCGGCTGCTGGTCGCGGAACTACAATTCGCTTCCAACCTCCCGGAAGTATTCATCAAATGACTTCATTGTTCTTAGTGCTTGGCTTTTTTATCCTTACTTGCTTTAGTTGTACGTCTCTTGTAACGCTGTAAAAACACAAGAAACAATCCTACAATCTGATGCTCACTTTGTTCATTCCTCTCACCAGCTGGTCCTGGGACCACAATTCGCTTCCAGCCTCCCGGAAGTGTTCAGCAAGTGACAGAAGGGAGGCCAGTACAGATCGTCTGCTCCGCTGAGTGTTCTCCCCCTTGTAGATTTCACTGGCAGCTTGGTGAGCAGATTTACCGCCCCCTTCTCTCTCTCTCTACCTCTCTCTCTTTCTCTCTCTCTCTCTACCTCTCTCTCTCTTTTTCTCTCTCTCTCTTTTTCTCTCTCTCTCCCTCTCTCTCACTCTCTCTTGTGCGCGCGCGCGCTTTCTCTCACTCTCTATCTCTCTCTTTCCCATTCTTGTATATTCTCTCTCCTTTTCTCTCTATTTCTCTCTCTGTTTAGGCTAAAACAGCTGAGGCTGGCGCCTCTATAAATAAGACACTCCTTACTTCTCTCTCTGTCTCCCTCTCTTACTCATCCTCTATCCCTTTCACTCTCTCTCGATCTTTCTCAGTCCCTATCTCTCTCAGTCCCTATCTCTAAATTCCTATCTCTCTTTCTCTCTCTCTCCCACTGGAACTTAATCCTCAAGTTCCTATTGGTAAACCTGGCTACCCTACACGAACGCCAAGCATCGCTACTGAATGCGCAAAAAAAGTGGAAAATCTTTTTTCCCTACCGTTAGTGCAGGAATTATTTCATGCAAATCAAATAGTGAGCACGTTCAAATGGAGCAAAAAGTCATTTTTTACTTGTGAAACATCAAGTTTTGATACTTCATTTTATAAGTAAAATACTACTATGATGATTTCTCTTACCGGATGCGTAACGCTTAAACACTCTTTTGCATGGCACAAATAATTCGATGTGATTTTTTAAAATTATTATTTTTTTTCCAATCCTGCAGGTTCCAGGAACGTGAGCGACTCTGGCAGTTTGACCTTGGACTCGGCGAGCCGTGATGACGTAGGCACATACATCTGCTTTGCCAGCAATGACCAGGACAGTGTGTCTTCTAAACAACTGGAGCTACAAGTGCTTTGTGAGTCTCTTGTTGGGTGAAATTCTCGTATCGACACAAACTCACAAGAACAGCAAGGCACGTACGCACGCACAAACACACACACACACACATGTACATACATACATACATACATACACACACATGACACGCAATGACGTAGGCACATACATCTGCTTTGCCAGCAATGACCAAGACATTGTGTCTTCTAAACCTCTGGAGCTGCAAGTGCTCTGTGAGTCTCTTGTTGAGTAGATAGTTGTATAATATATTCACACAGACAGACAACCATACACTCTACAAACAGACCAGCGAGCGTCTCTTCCGGGCAGCTGTCGCTATCAGTCCTTTGTCTGCCTCCTGGTAAACAATTAGTTGCTCACACACACGCATCTACAAACAAATTATATACATACCCACACAGGAATACACGTAATGATGCACAGATGCACTTACACATACTCGTACAAATACACACACAGACTTTCACACGCACACATACACACACACACATACACACACACACACACACACACACACACACATACACACACACACACACACACAGACACACACACACACAAACACACACACACACAAAAACACACACACACAGAGACACACACACACATACAGACACACAGACACACACA
>JAUKPP010115542.1:0-15415 GCA_032273245.1 Phyllaplysia taylori
GTCTTGTTCTTTTCATCTGGTTGTTATTAAGACGTATATATTTATAGAGAAGCCAGCTTTTGTTTCGCCATTTTGGCTTGGACCATAGCAGGGTAGCACCACTTTTGAAGGAACACGCTAGGAGTTGCGACATAAAGGGAGGTAAGTAACAGCTCTCAGTACTCCTCTCCGGTCAAGGTTTAAGGCACTATTGCCACTGTAAAATAATTTCAGCGCAGGATGTTTTAGGACAATAATAACACACAGAAAGACATAGACGGAGCAGACCACACCAGACTGCCCGCCAAGCATCCACACAACCCATTAACAACAAGAAAAGCCACACGTGCTTTTATCGTTATACTCATGTTTGAATGCTCTTCTTACCTGTAGAGTCTATAACTCTACCAAGTGCTGAGCTCTAGAGGTGTGCAAACATATCACAATGTAAAGATTTTACAGGCACAGAAAATAATGAGAACAAGATATTACATCAATTTTTTACCAACGCCACAAAAAAAACAAAAACACTTTTCATGTCAAGAAATTAAAGAAAGAGGAGTGTAAAATATCAAAATTTTAAGTAAAATCTCTCTCCCCCCTTCACGAACACTCCCTCCCCTAACAAAAACTGAAGCCTTTATCAAGAAGCAGAGTCAACCCCCACCTTATCTATGAGCAGGCTAAAGCATGAGTATAATATATATGGTCCTACACGTCTGGAACCATTGAGCATTTGAAAGTAAGACAGGAATGTTGGGTTTGGGTTTTGTTGCAGTTATCTGACTTGCCTATGACTATCATTTTTCTTCTCCCTGGGCAGGTTCAAATTTATTGATCTCTTTAAAAGCAAAGCTGTACGTTTTTCTAATATTATGACAAAAGTCATTACATGACTACAAAGAAGTATTTGGGGCCAAGTAAAAAATTTATGTCAATCCGGTTCAGAATAAGAAGGCTCCCAGGTCGTACCCAAATGGAGCAGGATTGACATAAAGTGACCCCCGCTTTTACAGGGATGGACATTAACATTAGAAACCATGCCTTTAAATAAAAGACCCGAAAGTGTTGCAAGGGACAGTAAATCAAACCCGAACAAGCATCTACATGGTGTAATGGTTAGGCTCTTCACATATCGCACACGTTAAATAAACATCCCAGTCTCTCCTCTGAGTCAGCCTAGGCTGGTTCTGACAGTAGCCAACTAAAATGACCTTACAGTGTTACAACAGGCATAAAACCAAAACCAAACAAGCATCACCACAAAACTTACTGGCTTCTTGACAAACTCTGCCATATCAAGCGTAGCGATGTTGCATAATCTGCGCAGTAGGTTGCTCATCTGGTTCACAGCCTGATCTATCAGCGGGTTGGTGATCTTTAGCTTTTTGTTCAGCTTGGGTCTCCACTCGTACTCCAGTCGGATGATGCTGGCCCGGCCCAACAGAAGACTGAGGTGAAGTAAAGTTACATTGTTGGAGTTCTGAGAGGTGAAGCCGTTCTTTGATAAGTCCTTCAGACGGGCAATCTCCCGTTCAGATTCTTCAATGGCCTCTTTAGCACCAGCAGAGGGTTCGTCTTTGAGAGGAGACGAGGAATTGTCACTGGCGGCGGCCATGCTGGCCCCGCTATCACAGAGGTCGTGGTGTGTGGAGTTTTTCCGGGAGGTCTTGGAGGACTTTTTCTTACCCATAGTGGGTATGGATATCACAAGGGGGGGTACACTAAATGTTGATGAGGAGTTGTCAGATGATATGGAAATGGATGATGGAGTCGATGGTGTTATCACAGATGGCTTTGATGATGATGTACTAGTACTTTCTATTGACGACAATGACGAACGCGAGGCGGTGTCAGGGGAAAATGGAGATGTGTATGTGTCTGGGAACATAGCATTCTCATCTGCTAGAAGTACTGCAGGTGGCTTTGAGCCAACAGGTACGTCTGCTAAGATGTCCTTTCCCACAGCCCCTACAGAGCAGTCCGGCTCACTGGAAGTGATGGCTGCCAAATCATTAGCTGCGACAGCCAAAAGTGAGGCGAAAGATGAAGGTATTTTGCGGCCAGATTCTGCACTGTTGAACTGCGCTGATGTAGAGTCGTCGGTAGCACCCTCTGTACTGGATGTGACACATACATCAGCTTTGTCCGTGCTGGAGCTTGGCACATCTTCTTTTGATAATAGTCCTCCTTTCTCAGTCTCTTTCCCCTTGTCAGAATCTTTGTTTCCTTTCCGTTTCTTTGACAATACAACAGCTGTGGAAAAGAAACATAATGACAGTGGAAAAACTCAGTGAAGATACTTACTTAACTTTGACGTTGACAACTTTCTTGAAAACTAATAAAAATAAGACAAAACGTGTCATAAAAGTTTATGATACCTACCAAATACCTCAATATGCTACAACTGCATATTCTTTAACAAAACTTGCTCTTGCTACCATATAAATTCTATAAATGCCATAAATTTTGACATGATAAAAAAAATTTAAAAAATTTCACATCCAAATTTTTTGTGCCATCAATACAATTATCAACTAGGGATGCCAACTCAACCCATACTTTTTTACTGGACTTTTACAGCATCTCAAACAGAGAAACAAGCAAACAATACTTGAAATGACACAAAGGAAATAAGAACTTAAAACAAGCACACTCAGGCTAAAAAATGTACGGATTTCGATAAATCTAAAGAAAATCCACGTCCATTATCATCTGCAGTAAGAACTTACGCAGCACTTGGTCCCTGTAGTGTTTGAAGGTCACATTGACCTTCTCCTGCTCCTGAGGTATCAGAATCACAGGGGCAATCTTACTCTTCTGGTGCAAGACACACACAAGCTCTTGGTTCCTGTCATCCACGCCTCCCAAACTCTGTTTCTGCACGAAGCTTAAGGAAAAAAGTTGTACAGTAGTCTACGCCTTAAGTCCCACCACTTTTGGTCCCGGGCCCCGTAATTCCCGCAGTTTTAAGAAAACAAAATATTCACTATGTAAAAGTCACCCCTTAGGTCCCGCATTTCAGGAAATATTTTACTAAACAAAAAACCGGGTGCACATGCTATCACTGTTCACATTACTGTCCTTGACATATCTAGTCTAGTCATCCACTCTCGTCGTGAATATCAAATCTCTGTTGTTAAGCTCAATGAGAGGGGGATAAGGGGTAGGCTTTAACGTCCGCCCCAACGGGATCATGCCAAGGTGTGAAATGGTCCACCCCAAGTTTTCCCACGTCTTCCCCTTGATGGTTCGGCAAGAGTCACGTCCGCCTAAGGTCCCGTGGTTTCATTGCTCCTAAGCACTGGGACTTTAGGCGTAGACTACTTTATAATCATGAACAAATGTTGCATTGCTGCAAGACTCACAGACACATTTTAAAAGAATTCCTGGGCGCGTCTAGGTGTGTTTTGGTTTGTTTGTTTACTTACGATTTGTTCAAGACTTAAATTCATACAAAAACAGTACATTTCGCAAGGAATTTTCTTTCACTTCCAACACCATTACCGGAACATTGAAAGTGATGAGCAGAGAATTCAAACAACCCTTTCATTTTGAAAATAATTAAATAAACACATAATACGAACTCTGTGCTTTGTTAATTCCATAGTGCGAAAGGATACAAGTTTGACCCTCGGCGGCTTCCATTTCTTCTCCAAGAATTTGAACATCGATTCCAATGTCCGACTAGCAGTCATTTTGAAACGTATTCGTGGGTTTTGAGACAGGGCCTGCACTTTAGCCCATGACTGGTAGTTTTTGGGCGTAAGCTCAACCACAATGTGGTCTGGAAACTTGGTGGGGGTCGGCTCCATTTTCACCGGGGGCTCTGCAGATTACATAATAAGCGAGATATTATTTAACACAGCAAGGTAAGTGTGCCAGTAAAAGGTCAAATATTGTCCCTTTTTTATAAACATATGAAATACCATAGAGAAGAGGAATAAGGTTTGATTGGATTGGGTCTTTTTTTACTATATACCTCGTAACACAGTTCATGATTATGAAAAATAACACCGGCGCTGTGGTGTAATGGTTAGGCTCTTCGCCTTGCATGCGGGAAGACCCTAGATCGATCCCCGATCGCGGACGATCTGGGTTTTTTTCTGCTGGGATTTTTCCCTCTTAGCCCGGGTTGGCCCTGACAGGCAGGGTCGAAGTAGCCCGTCTCTTAAATGACCTTATAGTGATGTAGGGGATGTAAAACTGGTAACCAAACCAAATCAATGAAAAATAACTGTTGTGGCACGAGAGCATGTTGTATTATAATGAATTCAACTGTTGTAATCACTATCACAAAACTTGACTGGCACGAAACCTACATGGGACAATTTTTTTATCCAGCGTCTCTTTCATATTGACGCTGACAGGTATTTTCGAAGTAGCCCGCCTCTTTTAAATTACCTTACAGAGTTGCAAGGGGCAAGAAACCAAAATACACAAAGACATAATTTGGAAATAGAAAGACTGACCTCTCATATCATTCAGCTTCTTCAAGCAAGTACATACTGGGGTGTGTATCTTGACACTCCTGAAAACCAAAACAAACAGCAGAATTTCACAGAGAGGCCTACAAATATTTGCTTGAGTTGACTCATGAAATAATTTTTTATCACAGCAGTTCACTATTGGCATATAATCCAAATGTTAAAATCTTAAGTCTGTATCTGACCTGGATAATAATCATACAGTGATGCTAGGGACATGAAATTTGCACTAAAAACACAAAAATACTGTAAAATACAGACAACGAAGTGCATCTACATACAAGTAACACCCACAAAATTTAAACTTTTTCCACATACAAATCACACTGCAGATTCTCTGTTTCATTTTATTGTGTTTTCTCTCTAAAAGTCACTCTAGTTGTTGTATAAACATCATATAGTGTGTTTACATGTAAGTTGGAAATATGACTTGTAGTTGCATGCCATAGTGTCGCAGCTCTATGCGATGCGATGTCTAAGGTGAAGGAAAAGTTGCATTTTATGGTAAAAATTTTACTGTGGTCACTAAAGTAAGTAACATTGATCAGTACCTCACTTTCTTTCCTCTTGTAGCCCGCGAGCACAGTGTCTGCCTGAAGTAGTGATAAAGAGCCAAATAGGTCACGTCAAATGGGGCAACAGCATGCCTACTTTACCAAAGCCCCGCTATGTGCTCCTAATCTCTTTGTAACCCTAAGGCCACAAGGTACAGGAATAATGAAAGAACATAAGAAAAAAAAAATTTTGCAACTTCAGCACTCTCTTTACCACTTTCTAAAGTTATGAAAAGACCTATGCAGCTACCTCCATACTTTATTCACCCTCAAATGAAATCATTACAAACTGTGCTGAATATCTTCAATTCATAAACAAATATGTGTATAATTAGTAGTAAGGAGTAGGTTATTTATAGAGGCACCAACCTCAGCTGTTTTAGCCTCTTCTTGTTTGGGTTTTTACTTAAGCACTCAAGCTGGCTTAAGATATCCTGAGGGTTGCCATTTGCATGCTGTGTTAGCAGCACTTCACTGTCACGATTGCACACCAAGTATCGAAGGAAGGATCAATTCATTCACATATTTCACTCACAAAAAGAGCTAACGATGATAAGTATCCAAGGACTTTTACCCATGAAGGATCAGTTCTTTCACATATTTCACTTACATACAAAGAAAGCTAACAAAGCTAGGTATAAAAAGACTTTTACCCATGAAGGATCAGTTCATTCAGACACCTCCCAAAATCAGGATCAGTTTCTGCAAAAGTAAAAGAAATAATTGAAAATAAATTATGCATTTTAAAAAAATGACAGCAATATTCCAGGCTGCTTTAATGATACCAAAGATTGTAAAGGGAATAAAAATGGAACACTCTTCTCTTCCGTCTCTTAAAAAATGCGTCCCGGAGATAAGTGGGGCCTCCAAACGGCGAGTAACCTTTCGATGTAAACAAATCAGCACTCTTCTCTTCCATCTACCAGAAAAAGTGTCCCACATTGCACACACTCCCCCAGCTGCGGCCATTTCACTGCGTTTGTTTATACTTCGATCAACTCATACGGTTACCCGACACTTGGTGGTGCCACTCATTTCCAGGATACAATTTACCCTAAGTGTTGGGTCTTAACTCTTTTATTGTCTTTGATGATGCTAAACGAGCAGTCTCAAATAACCAACAATGACTCGAAATACATTAAAGAAGATAAAAGAAGGTTTACCTTTCACATACAGGCGTAGGACTCCATAATTGATAAGACCATACAATTCCTGGGTTGCTGCTTTAACCCCTGTGACAGATAGAGGGAAACATTCATGACTGTTTACGAAAAGACAATAAACACATTTTATTCCATTTCTATGACATAAATTACATTTCATGTTTCAAATAAGTATCATGCACAAGGGAAGGGATATTACATTACCCTGAGTAAGAACAGCATTCTAATATGGATATCTTATAAACAGAAAGTCATTCCTCTATGAATCTTACTAAAACAACCCAAAAAAAAGTATAATCAAATATTGAGTTTCCTGTCTGGTAAGACTTTCATTATATTCTCCACCAGTTTCCAACTTCACATGCTCTTGTTTATGACCATTTATGATCCGCATTTTGTCAGACTAAATCATGGGTGTAACCTAGTGCGCAAATATTGTTTAGGAAAATCCATTGAACAATATAGGAAACATCCCCTCAGTAGCAAATCCAATAATCTGACAAAACTTGATAATCCGTCACATGCTGGGGACAGGGAGTGTCGGATTATCAGAGCTCGGCCGTATATAAATATATTACCTTTAGCATTAACAGTGATCAACTTGGATATCTTTGCCCAGCACCTGTTGTAGAAGTAGCGCACCAGCATCTTATCTTTGCCAGGCTGGCCGGTGATCTTAGCTGCATGGGAAATCCTGTTGCTGATGGCCTCGAAGTTTTTTCCATACTAACAAAGAGAAAAAATAGAAACATGGATTGAAAAATGCTGCTGTGGGTTTGTTTTGGTCTCATGCCCTTGCAACACCATAAGGTCATTAAAGAGGTGGGACGTCCAAATGAATTTTACATCCATCTGAAAAAGGACAGGGTTTTGAGCCCTGAAATTTTTTTATAAGAATCCAATGAACCTCCTAGGATTCGACTCGTAACCTCATCATTTGTAGGCGGGCGCACTACTGATATCCCCAAGAATGCTGCCTTTCAAGAGAAGGTCAAAACATAAGTTAGAGAAACGGTCACGTAATAGGGTCTTCATGTATATATTGGGCTTTTTAGGCTAATTTCATGTATGTATGTACTTACTTGTTCCACTATATCAAAATCCAACACCTCTTCAAATCAAACAACCAGTTTACTAGTATGAATTATCCCAGATCTATACAGATTCAGTTTGAACTTGCATTAACGTGCTACAATACAAACCATTGCATCCACAAAACTGAACTAAACGAGTCAGTTTTATCAACATTGTAAATTTATTCATCACAATTCACATCTCTTAAATGTTAACCAGCAAGAATTACATACCTCTCCTAAGCCAAGGAAAAACAGCTTCTTGTCTCGTACACTCCATAAAGCCCATCGTCGCCGCTTCTTGTTCTCTTTATTAAACTTTTTCGGCTTTGCTTTCACTTAATGGACATAACAAAAAATGAACAAATAAAAACATAATACATTACTTCTAACAACAAGAGGCAAAAATGGAGGTATAATTCTCCAAGGTCCATTCCATGAGCGGTCAACCAAAGAGTGTGAAAAATTGAAAATTATCATATGAACCTAACACCCAGTGAAATTTGCCTTGAAAGGTTCATTGGTGTTATTCTTAACTAAAAAACAGTAGAAAACATTTTTTTCATTTAAAAAGTATGTGGTAAAGTCCACTGAAATATATTTTTTAAAAAGCTGAGATGTAGGCCAAAATTGTCAAATTACAAAAAGTTTTGTTTTCACTGAGAAAATCAAAGTAAACTATATTTGAAGAGCCATAATTTATTGTGTGCACAGGCTGTGATGGCTCAAGGATAACATCAAGAAGTATTAAGAGTTTTTTTCCTGTTTTCTTCTTTTTTTTCAAGAAAGGAGCAGAGGGGGAATGATGCACAATACTATGCCTACGATCAAGAACTTCAAATTGTTTTGCTGAGGTCGTACTGACTATTGACACTGTAAGTTTACTAACTAAAGTATAAGGAAATACACTATGAAAGAAGAAGGCTGGGAGTAAGTTATAGTTATTTATAGAGGCCTCCTCACCAAAATGTCCATCAACCATCCATCATTCTGACACAATACACTGTTGAAGTAGCTCTACCACTAATCCTTCATCACACACATACAAACACCCTGACCCATCCTTAAAAATTCAAATATTTACAGTAAAGTCAATAATACAACGAACAAAACTTACAAAAAGAAGTGATGACAAATTAACAATAATGAGGTATGTCAATATTATATTACTTCTAAAAAACAAGAAAAAAAGGGGAATTACCCGTCTTCTTCGGCGGCGTCTGTGTTTGAACTGGGGGTGGAGGCTCCTCCTCGACATCTCCCTGACGATTTCTCTTGATACTGAGTCTTTCACTGATTCTGACTGGCTTCGGAGCTTCATCTTTCCCTTTGTCCTCTGAAGCTTGCTCTTGACTACTCTTCACAGCTGCTGAGCTCTTTGCCTCCTTCTCTCCATTTGTCGAGTCCGGAGCTTCTTTGTTACTGGCTGTTGATGCATCAGTCAATGCAACCTTGGCCCTTGAATATAGAAATATTGGAAAATTAATACAACTGTGAGTGTTGAGACGAAATCATTGGAAATGAAAGTAATTTTTATTTATGCACAAAATCCATTCCTTGTTTTGCAGAGATGGGAATGGAATCTCATTTTTTTAAAAAGAACAACTGTTCCAGAGAACACAGGCTTCATCGCCTTTCTGTTCAATGAAACATGTTTTTCCATTTTACAGCAAAGGCTTCCTAACAATTATAGGAATAGTGCAGCTCAATCCACGCACCCCCTTCCCCCCACCCCCATCTCCCGTTGTGGAAAAAAAACACAAATATGCAATTCTGACTAACATTTTGTACCAGTATCCTTTTGGTGATGCTGTAATAATAAATTTCAAATACTGTGGTCTCTGCCTTATTGCATGCTCTTTGAGTGACAAGAAAAGTGTGCTACAGTTGAGCTTGGACAGCGCAGATAAAATAAGATCTCGCTATAACAAGACTATTTAAAATTCCTGTGTTTTTTACCTTCTTTATTGGATGAATCTTTATCTAAAAAGTAAGTTTTGAGGGTCGTAAACTCCATCACAACACAATAATGAAGTTCAGGTCAACCTATTCGTCTATTCAATATCCATAGATGCTAAGCTCGTTTCAAGACTTCACAAACTTAGGCACATGTAAAGAAGCCATCAACTCTCAACTCATCACAGTACATTGTCATGAACTTGAGATGGCCCAGCTAAGCTCATTGTGCGGGATAAGTCATTGGTATTGTATATGGTAGGGACTGTGCTTGTTGGAGGGAGGAGGTCCTGTAACTTAGCGTATTTTTTTTTTTCTCGACATACCATGTGTGGCACAGGTAATACTAAATGACAGTACTATCAGTACAACGCAAAGCCCTCCCCTCTCAACTTGCCTTGTGCATATACATGGTGCTGATTGACGTAATAAATCAAAACTAAAATTTAGTGACGTAATTTATAAACAGTAATCAGGCTACCCATTATAAAAAGTATAAGTAAAAATACAAGTAAACTTCCCGATACATTGCAATTACTTCCAGAATCGGAAATACATTGTGGGTTTTTTTTTATGCTTCGTATTTTTTATATGGCTACAATTTAAATTTAATTTTGACCGCGCAAGGCACATTTCTGGACAATCTACCCATTTTCTTGACTTCGGGATAGATGGCTCGATTTCGGGGTAGTCTCGAAAAATTCGGGACAGTTGGCAAGCATGCTTTTTCTTCACAAAAGTGTTTTAAACGGTCTTGTACAAGATATTTTGGCAACGATTTAATACATAATTTTATAGTGCCAATGATATCAACTTTATCATTTAGTAGGTTATTCTAAATTGCTATTTCAGAATTTTATGACTGATTATGATTATCTTTTAGATCACTAATGTATTATAATTTCTAATGTGCTGTGAGTAAACATTGATCAACTAGTAGAGAAGAAATAGATCCAGTCCTCCGTCCAAGGGTCGAAGCTGACACAGTCACAAATGAAAAAACCTGCAACAAACACTTTATCACACAAAAAACCTGCACAATCTGATGAAAATTATTGCCCTCAGAAATTTGTACCGTACCTATAATTTAACATATAGTCATTAGTGAAAGCAAGGTGGAGGTAAAATAGTAAGAATTGCTGGCAAGAATGCTATCAATCTAGCATAGCACTAGCACGCCAGACGGTTACTCATTTCCAAAGTCTGTTTAAGCTACGACAGTACTAGGCCTATTCCCAGTATTTTTTTTATTAAATCATTTATTCAGGATCTTGAAAGAAATGTCCAAATATCCAATAATATTATATTACAGATCAATATTCTCTGAGGTTTCGGTTGTTTTCGGAAGATTCCGGTAAAACAAGTACCGCACCAGACTACTTGACTTACACACGGAGGTTTTATTGTACAAATTGCCGGCACTCAGCAAAACGAATAACCGATAGCAGGCTGAAAAATCTGGCAGGCAAGCCAAATCTCGATCAAATTACATGTGGCGCTGGAATTTGTACCGCCAATCTTTGACCCCCCCGGCCCCCGCCTCCGTTTTCACATTTAGGCCTATTACTAGAAAATAGAGGCAAAGGTTTTTTTGTTCTTTTACTTTTATATATTTTCTTCTTGTGAATAGATGAATTGAATAAATTGAATATGATCAAACTGAGTTTTTCTGGATCCCAGTGTTTTGCCACAACTGTAGCCTACATAAGAACTTCTAAGTAGATCTAGATCTAGTAGTTCTTTATCACAAAAAGGTTAGAAAGCACTGTTCTGGACCACTGCACTAGATCTAGAATTTAATAGTGGGATGCACGAAGCTAGTCGGCAGTTTTTTCGACTGGATTCTAAGTGTTCCAGTTCCATTCCATTATCCGTTATCGGCAATACTCACAGTAGTAGGAGGCTAGCTAGGCCTAGCTCACAAAATCACGCGCTGGCCAGGTGAGTTAAGTTAAAAATTAGTTACATATCGAAATTATGCTTTCATGGAATGGAGTATTTAGTTGAAAAAATGAATGACTCGCATTGTGTATCCCACCCTAGATCTTGAATCTAGATCTAGATCTAATTAATTCTTAGCTTAGCCTACCTTACCTACCACTGCAGGCAGGCCCAGGCCTAATCAAGATCTAATCTGATAAATCTTCAATCTAGGCATGGAATTGGAATCGACTGGACTGCTTCTGACATGTTGTACTAAGAAAATAAGCAAACACGCATCATCAATGGCATAAAATTCAACAGTGGCGAAATTTTGTCTCCCAATCTTTGACTCTCAACTCTCACTTCGCGACCAACGAAAATGGCTGCCCTTTTCTTTTACGTGTAGAATCTGGCTTGTCCTGAAACGATTTTTCTAAATAAAATGTCATCCTTTGATTTCATCGAATTGCAACACATATAAAACTTTGATACTAAGGTTGTTTCTTACCCTTCTTTTTAGAAAATGGCTATTAAATGACAGTATTTTGATCAGATCATATTTTACTTGACAAAGACCAGAATCTATTCGCCGAAAAAAATGGCGAAAATGAATTCGACCAGACCTGTTTAGCATCACCTTTTGTTTTGGATTTTCTATCTCAAGACACATCTACAGCAAATGCAATGCTTTCCTATCAAATAAGGCTAACCTTTTCCCCTCACGTTCCTGCAAATCAGTTTCATCGACGGAAATTTTTCGACGTTTTGGGGCCATCTGACAACGGGTAGCTTGTCATCTCGTAGACCCTTTGCAGAAAAGGTTAAAAGGCTAGGTTGAGCGATTCCTCTAACAGAGCAACGACACTGAAACTGGCCAGGTGCTAACAGAGTGTATGTCAAGTTTGAATTTATATTCGCGCTCAGGGTAGGCTGTTATAGGGGGTTTGACCGTTTGGATTTTTTTCTCCATTGGGAATAAATGTTAGTAAAAATCATGCAGATGGTTAAAGACTTGTTTCATCTGGGTATTATATATAAAAGCATCAGGTCCCCTTGTCTTACCTTGGATGGAAATGAATGAGCATAACTTGTCCAATATCTCCCATTTCTCATTGTTAGCCTAGATCTAGGCTGTCCCCCATTCTTCACTGTCTTGAAAAATACAAATTCAGGCTAAAATTATTTCACACACACACACACATATATATATATATATATATATATATGTGTATGTGTGTGTGTGTATGTGTGTGTGTGTGTGTATGTATCTTTTCACACAAAAAAATCGAGTTTGCACCATTTTAACAAAGGTCACTTTACACAACTGACTTTTTGCATGCTGTAGCGCATTGTCATTTCTGTTTAATCATTGACAAAGACTTTGCTTTATTTTCTCAGGCCTAGCTGGGGTTCATTGTCTCTCTGATTACTTATCACCCTTATACAGTTGAACATACTCAAGCGATCACCCGCACAAACGACCACTAGGCCCATCCATCGACTCCCATATTGCACTTCTTCTCTATATTAGGCTTAATATTTCGTGTTGCATAAGTGATTAAATTTCCTTTAAATGAAGTTCGTTTATCTCATTTCCATGGGTTCTTACATGGCCTATTTTTTTTTTATTATGAGAAAAAAAAAACAATTACAAAAAGTCAAATATATGTATATTTTTAAAGAGCACAAAATTACATGTCGTTTGGTAGGCTTACTAAAACTAAAATAGATTAATATGCTAGACAGCCTTGATAAATTTCTAAAGCAGAAATTCCGATGATTTCAGAGTAGCCTAATTGGCATAGTTGTACTTCGTCTCCTCCGGGAGCGCCCTGATGCGCGCTAATTTATGGACGATATATGGGGTGTTTTCTAGAGTAAATTCGGCTTAAACACACTAAAAAATCATTCTTGCGCTGTGATCAAGACGCGTAAAAGCTTTTATGGGACCACACTTTGTTAGTGTTGTCCAAACTGGTTCTGGAAGCATCTTCAGATCTACAAAGAAGTTATCGGCAATCACGAGGTCTAACTGAATCTGGGTCTTGGCCTAGCCTATGTCATGTTCACACTGCATAGGCGACTTCTACATTGAATGAGATCGACAGAGAAATAATTATTTAACTACAAATATCTTACACAGTGTCATTATTTCATCAGTTTAGTAATTGATAATATATGTGAAGCATTGGGGAGATGAATGATGTTTTAGTTCCTGACCTTGTAAATGTACGCAGATGGCGGAGGGCGGAAAAAACGAAAAATCAATTAACAGGATTGGCAGTGCACGATCTCGCTAGATTTATAGCATTGGGGGATTGGCGTGGAAATCACTTTGAATTAATGCATTTTAGATTATTTAAATTAAAGAAATACTGTAAAGATACATATTAACCAATTTCATTGCAGTGGAGGATACGCCAGTATGTATGCCCGCCAGAGAGAGATTGCATAGAATTAACAGAGTGGTTGTCAGATAACAAGAGTAGACTTTCTTCTAGTTTTTCGAATGCATTTCAATAATTTTCTGCGCTTTTTCCCCATATTTACACTAAACCTGCATCTTTGGATTCATTAATTTTCAATTTGTTTCATTCTGAATTCTCGCATAAAAGCTAAGAATGTGCTGCTCAAACGAAACCAATGGTTAAAAGCACGGAGAAAAGAGGCGTGGCCTGGCGAACGCGGAAACACGCTTTGTTGACAAACAGCAACTCCAAAATGACCAAAAATAGTGCTCATGTCACGTGGTATATGACGCATGCGCGATATTGTCCAATGAGAGAACGCTTAGTTCGGCAAGCTCGGAAAATTATTATTTCGTTGGGTTTCTAATTTTTTATTCACTTGAGAAGGACGTCTGACGTCAACCTGAAACCCAACAGGCTCATCATAAGGGCTCCCAAGGGCTTTTAATTATTTTTTTTCTTGATATTTTTCAATGTGTTGTGCTCGTTCGAAAGTGTTGACCTAATAGGAAACACAAAACAGCCGTTCTCTATCGATAATACGCCGATCATCAGAAAGCTCCAAAGGGTCGTACGAAAGCGGAAAATAATCCCAGACCCTAATTTACCTACACGTGGAGAGAGTCGACGGTAGTCTACTAACATCTAGATATAAGCTTAGTTGACTGAATGCATCGGAGACTTTTTGATTTGATTATATCGGAATAAACCCGAAAGAAAACAAATATGCAGGCCTATATCTGTTAATTTGTATTTATTTTCTTATGTGAATAAAAATCTAGATCTAGCGCACTTTGACAGAAGAAGAGATCAATGACTCGTCGTACAACGCCCATCGTTGCAGTGCCTGCAGCCGTTGTTATGCCTCCATTTTGCTATAGGCTACATACATTAAAAAAAAACTTTGCTGTCGCATTGGCGATGACAACAACGCATTTGATTAATTTTCTGCCCTTGACATTGAAAATTAAATTAAATTACGACCTGAAACTCACAAAGTCAAGACTGGTTGGCGTGTTGATTTGACGTCAATCCTATAGCCACTACAGGCCTACTTGTGGTTGCAGGCAGGGAGGGGAGGGGTAAAGCTTGATACTTACTTTAATATTCTTTCTACTACTACTACATTAATGTTTTAAAATCATCATTGTCAAAGCAGCAGTAGGCATACTCATGCTATTACACTCACCTACTTTTATAATTTCTCATAGTATGAATCATTTTGTTTTAGTGTTGTTGTTTTTTTTATTCTTTTGAATCCAGTTCTGGTGATAGTGGATTTGTTCAACTATTGCAATTACTGGGTGATTTGTTTTTTTTGTTTGGTTAGGGTTTTAGGGCGTCAAAATGACCTTATAGAATCGATGGAGCCGTAAAACCCTAACAAACAAACAAACAGATTCCATAAACGGACTGCTCACACTTGCTCAGGCTCACACAATCGCGTGCAATATAAGAGTGTTAAGGCACTGGAAAATACTGACGTGTTTTGTGTATTGGAATAAAGCTTGGGTGGGTTGTTGCATTTCTGCAGCACTTTGTGTTTACAGAAGGTGTAGAATTTGATGCATACCGCCACTGGTCAGTAACAATTATACCACAGCGCCAGTATTCTGCGTGGTTTGGAATGGATAAAAAGGAGGGAAGATTCTTGTTTGTTTGGTTGGTTGGTTAGTGTTTTAGGGCCCCATCGACTCTATAAGGTCATTTCGGCGCCCAAAACCATTCTAAAGTATTTTTGGGGTAGGGATTAATTTTTAATTTTGCCCGGGCGGCGGCCTAATAGGCCTACTCTTTTCGATTTTCAACCAC
>JAUKPP010115764.1:0-15404 GCA_032273245.1 Phyllaplysia taylori
TTTGATAGGATTGGGCAAGGGACAAAAAAAAAAAAAAAAAAAAAGAACATGGGGATGTTTGATGCTGTTTCATTCTCAGCCCAGGTTGGCCCCGATAGGCAGGGTAAAAGTAGTTCACCTCTTAATGACTTTACAGTGCTACAAGGAGTGTAAAGCTAAAACTGAACATATATTAAATAACTTGCAAATCTACCCTATATTACTACACGAATATCATCAATTTACACTTTCTAGAAAATGTATATAATTGTGGAAAGGGCACAGTTGTCTCTGCACTTGAGCTATTTTTATCATTAAATACCTTGTGTCAGTATGCGATAATGTTAGAGCACTTGTAAATTAAATGGTACCTTGCACTGTGGGCATGCCAGGAAGCTGAAAATGTTTTTGAACGACTTGGTCTACTAGGATAATAATAAACTGTAAAGTACACAAGCCTTCTTTTGAGCTAGAGATATGCACGGACTATGTGATCCATTATTATAATTATTCAATATCCCTCCACATTTTCCTGCATGTCACATTCATCCAATTCACTGACCTCCAGATCAAAAACAGAGCTGTTCAAGGTGAACTTTCTTTAAAAATTTGCATCCAAAAGATATATATCTAAAAGCGTACCAGCGCTGTGGTGTAATAGTTAGGCTCTTCGCCTTGCATGCGGAAGACCCCGGTTTGATTGCCAGTCGTGGATGATCTGGTTTTTTTCTCTGCTGAGATTTTTTTCTCCCTTGGCCCGGGTTGGCCCTGACAGGCAGGGTTGAAATAGCCCGTCTCCTAAATGACCTTACAGTGTTGCAGGGTACGTAAAACCGGTAACCAAACCAAACCAAACCTAAAAGTGTTGGATGTTCACAAAACAATCCAAATGGGAAAAGAAATAACTTTCTCCTCTGAAATTAATATAAAGGAAGACATAGTATGAAGAGTCAGAAACATACCCCTTTTTCCGTTAGTATTTTACTTGACTGATCAAGGTATGAAGCTGCCTCAATCCAGATGTCAGGGTGATGGCCCAGGCAAAGCAGGCACTGCTCATAGGCAAACATGACTGCAAACAAGCAGGAAGTAGTACGGGGAAAAGGAAAATAAAAAGAAATATTAGTTATTAAAGTTGTCTACTTAAAAAAATATAAAAAATATTTTAAAGAATACTTTGAACTAGAACTGAGATTAGTCAACAACTCCAGAAAGCTGGTGGGTGCATTAGCTAAACTTTTTTTTAAAAAAGGTGATGTCTTAAATATAATCCTTTGGCAAAGTCAAGGCTGTTTTGAATACTGAACATTTTGCAAAATCATTTCATCAAATTCACCCTACAACATGGTTAAAAACTTGCCAATGAAACGGTCATCTAAAATAACAATAAAACAAAAGTACACAGAGTGGTTACAGAGTGTGAGAAGCACAAAATTGCAAACATCATCAATAAGCGTAATAATTGAAACTCTGAAAGCCAAAAAAGGAATTAAATAGACAATGATTAAGTGGTGTGACAATGCACAGGCTTGTTCCATTGCAATAAAAATTTGTCAAGGCTAGACTTCATCAACTTTTTTTTATTTGAATTGATGAGGGAACTGAGTGCAAAATGGCACAGATTTTTACATCCTTTGTTTTGAGTGACAAAGTAAACACTAAGTTATTGGAAAAGCTTTGTGAGTATTTCAACACCTGCTCAGGGAATGGTGCATTGACACTCGAAATCAATACCGGATACTTAAGAAAAAAAAGTACATTTACTTTTAATTTAGATCACTTTGCATTAGAACTGGGGTCAACAGAATAAAGTAAAAATTAAATGTCTTAAGTCCATCTCTGAAGTTTTCAGGATGATAGTTAAAACAACCACGCTTGCATGCTCACTTAAAAAACAACACCACCAATCTGCTTTTATTAATACAAACCTCTCTTGGTAATTACACTCTGGTCTTCACTTCTCAAAGGATTCTTTTTTTCCCAGGCAATGTACTTTTTCCACAATTCAACCTTTACAAAGAGAGAGAAACAAGGGGAATAAGCATCTTTGATTCATAGCACAACCTGCTGTGCCACAAGAGAGTTTAACAACTTTATATTGTTTGTTTGTGATATAATGGCATCCTTTCTGTCGCAACCACTCAGCCCATGAAAATATTCATTTCGACCGATGCTGTGGTGTAATGGTTAGGCTCTCCGCCTGTCATGTGGAAGACCCAAGCTTGATCCCGGTTGCAAACAATCTGCGTTTTTTTCGGCTGGGATACCTTTCCTCTCAGCCCAGATTGACCCTGACAGGCAGGGTCAAAGTAGCCCGTCTCTTAAATGACCTTACAGTGCTGCAGGGGATGTAAAACTAGTAACCAAACCAAACAATTCATTTGAATGGGCTACAGCTTTTCTTACACTGACATTGAAAGAGAGAGAGAGAGGATTGCAAGAGTATACAACTCCAACTCTGTTTGTTACACATTAAGCTTGTCTGTGTCTATGAGCCTCATGTCAATGACAATTTCACTAGGCACATTTCATATTTTACATGCTGACACATATAAAATTAATAAGATATAAAGTCAAAACCGATATCTCCAATCTTGCCAAAGCGTGGTCACATCAAATTAACCAGTCTTAGTGCTGTTCCCAAAAGTAAAGGCACCAAGAGAGATAGCAATTAAAATACATAATCTCATGACAGATGCCTTCACCACTTAGCCACAGAGGCCATTTTTATATAGCTCAAGATCTCATTCTAATCAAATCAATGAAAAGTTGACTGTTTGCTGAGTGCCTGAATTAGAATCATACAGTGAAACTGAGTCGTACCCCCCCCCCCCCTCCCTTTACTGCTTGCTTTTCGATGTTGTACAGTTTGGGTACTGTATAAAAACAGTGAAATAACTCTTTGTACCACCATCCGCCAGTACTTCATGGGGTACATATCTCAAATAAACATTGTAAGTAATGCCTGCTATACCGCCAGCACATAACAATTGAAGTAATACAAAACCCACTCTCACTTATGCCTCGTATGTTTCGCCAGTGTGTCGATGCCCGCAATAAACCCCCCCTCTCTCGCCACATCTCTGGGACCGCATGTGAGGTGCATGACATACCATAAGGGGTGATAAATGTGTAAATTAACTCACTACGTTGTCCAATATGTGCATAACCTCCCTTGTTCTGCTCTCATTGTACCGCCATCTCTCTATAACGCCAGCTTTGTAATGGTCCCATGGTTGGCAGTTTAACGAGGTTTTACTGTACATGCACCTTAGCCATCATGTTGTTTCATTCATGAGCCCTATAAAACACCAAACCCATTCTCCTCAATGTTAGTCCATTCAGTGATTAGAAGGCTCACCTGTTTGAGCTCATTGTAAGAATTTTGTGGTGGGACTGAAGGAGCATTCTTGTCCAACCCTCGAGTGACCACTTCATATTCCTTGGCTACCCTGCGAGCACTCATATACTCTCTGCTCCGATCATCAATCATCTTCTTGGCTATTAAGCTGTTGATACTCTGAAACAAAATATTGAGACAAGCAAGTATAAATTGACTGCAAAAACTGAATTTATCTTGAAACGCCAGATAAATATTTAAAAATATCAACACTAAAGATAACTGTGATTGTGTCCAATTACTTTTTACAATCTATGGACCAATTACAATATAGGCCTACTTATTGGCTAGAAAATGGCTTGGTGTACAGATATAGCAATCTCCCCTGGGCTTTACGAGTCCCTCGATGATCCCAAGGCACATCATTGACATGGCTATAGGATGTGCAAAAAAAATACACCAAATAATATTTTCTAAAAGCCAAGCATTTAACCTTCATGAGCAAAAAAGATCTACTGACAGAGTTTAAAAGTTTTTTGTTGTTTTTTTCACTACATAAACAAAAATTCACATACGTTTTCATAGGCAGTGTAGTCCTTCCACAACAATTCAATATTGAGCATAGGGTTTGTGACACCTCTCTGATACACCTTCCTCACAGCTGTGATCCTCTGGTTCTCAGCATAAGATCCAACTGCCTCCCTGAAATGATGTGAGGAATTCTTCTTACAAGTGAATGCCAATACAATTTACAGCTAACAAGCCAATCTCTGTTCCATGAATCGAATATATTAAAATCAAGACAGATTTTAGGCATCCATATCACAAAAGGAGACTTTGGTTATAAGTCATACAGTAGTCTACAGTTAAGGTCCCGGTGCTTGGGAGCAGGGGAATCACGGGACCATACGTGAATGGGACTCTAGCCGATCCATCAAGGGAAAGGCCACATAGAGACCCACTGACTAGAATACAAGCAAGCTTTGTTGATGTGGCTCATGCCTTGTCAATCAAAGAGTGGCTAACCTTGTATGACCAATCACAACGGCCCCTTTTTACTTTTCTCTTAGCCAATTGTGAGTCTCTAGATCATTGTTGGACCGAATGCTCCTCCCCTTTATCTGAAAAAAAATTATTTGCTTTCCTCTTGACCGACTCCCCCGTTTCTGTAGTCATCCATCATAGTGTAGTGACCGCACCAATCAAACTTTAAATGAAGAATGGCAGGATCCTGCAAACACCACGTAACACAGGCGACTAGGCTCCGTCCTTGAGTAAGGGCACCTATCTCTAGTGTAGGAAATTGGGGAGTAATGGGAGAGAAAGGAGTGGGGGCAAGGGAAAAGGGGTGGAGTGGAAGGGTGCAGAGCTGAAAGTCAAGTACCTAGTACATTGGTCATAGAAACAAAAAAAACCACTAGTTTGCAAATCGACGTGAAACCTTTTGATGTAGCCATGCCCAGGGAGCATGAATGTAAGACCAAAGTGCCATGTGTTGGGAAAACTCGGTGTGGACCAGTTCATACCTTGGTATGATCCTGTCGGGCAGACATTGTAGGACAGAAATTGTAGCCCCCACCCCCTCCCCCCAAATCGAGCTTAACAAGAGAGTTAATCAAATTCATGAGAGGGATGATTAGTAACTCTAACATGACAAAAGTGCGTGTTTGAGTGGAGCATGCGTTTAGGCAGAGACTGCCATATCAATCATGTATACTCACACTGATTTGAGAAAGCTGATGTACTCTGCCCAAATCTGGTATGACAGGATGTCCATTCCTATCTTTTCAAGTGCAAAGTCATATGCTTGAGCCATCTTTTCTCTGTGAAAAATATAGAGGGGTTCATTTAGTGATCGATAGCATGAGCAACTCACAGTACACACATGTTATTTTTATCCTAATTTGTTGGGTTTTTCCCAGTGTCACTGGGGACTGTAAATTCTAGAGTGACATTCCCTTAACCATGTCGAAATTGAAGATTCAACATGAAAACTTGTCTTTAATTCATGTGCAACCAACACATATATTACAAATGCGGTACACTTTTTCTACTAAAAGTATAAAATTTTCATTCTGAGCAAGAGATAGCCTGCCACAGTTGGTTCACCATTTCAAGAACAAAGTAATATTTGATTTTTTACAAAAATGAGAGAAATTAACCAAATGAATACCCATAAGATGAAAACTTTGAGGAGGTCTTAAGAATTAGAATCACACAAACCTCCTCAGTTTTATCCATCCTAATCTAGAATTAGATAGTAAAAGGAAATATGGGATCCAGCTCAAAGAAAATAATATTTTCTACTGCTGCAGAAATATGAAAACAACAATTCCAGTAAATTGTCACGCCTCACCTCATCATCTTTAAAAATTAACTGGAAACATGGCATACCCAGTGTATTATATACAAAAACAATAAATCCACTTTACACAACATGAACAAATTAGAACGGCCACCAGAAACCTACTCCTTGCATCAAAAAGTGGCATATAAGTAAAATAATTAAAACTGTTCTGTTTCTTGTGTCACAATAAATGCACAAGGAAATCAAAGTGTTGGTACAAAGGCGAAAGCGAAGTAGAAATTGCTGTTACGTTCTACTGTCTTCATATAAACTCTCATGGCATTTTACGAAACCAAAGTTCTAGAAAGGCATGGGACAGCATGTGGTACTCGCAGGCCGGATTGAGTGGATCCGAATATATCAAGGGCCAAACCAGGAACAGTATACACATCTCTTAAAGTATACATGATGTGTGTGTGTCTCTGTGAGTGAACACTAGCAAAACATGCTGTAGAACTCATATATATAAACTTAAGGCAAGCAGAAGGAACAGAGACATGAGACTGACAATGAAACTGAGTTTACGTGTGACACCTGACTTTGCATTCATTGCTTACTTGAGGTAGAGGGCAAGAAAACAGAAAAATTAAAACTTACAGTTGAACAAGATGGATGGACTTGGTTGTTTTTCACAAACTTGCCAATGTCTCGTCTGGCAGCAGAGTGCTAACAGCAAGACGCTTTGTTACTATAGTAAGCCTATGAATTGTCAGCTCGTTGCAGACCACATTTATTACTTATTATCAGGCCGGTTCGCGGTCCGGACTGAAACTGTTTCCGGGCCATACTTTGACGGTGCCTCTTCTAGAACATAGTTCAAGTAAAGAACACTTATATCTAAAATTAAAAGTAAAGTCAAGCTATGACACAATGTCATGGTACATGTGCACGGAGAACATCACTAATGCCATGGCATCCACTTATCAAGGTTATCACATCTGTGATGAACATGAAAAGACATCAGGCTGCTTATTTACAGATCCCTACTTGAAAGCGGGCTCCATGAACTATTCAATCTATTAAGAGACAAAACAATTCTTAAAAAGTTGTCCTTCACCAAGTTGACCAATCGAAGTTCACCTTGCATTAACATGACTGGATACCAATCAAGGTCAATCTGTGCAGATTATGCAAAAAGCTCACCTGTATGAGGGCAGTATTCCTTTGGTCTCTTTGATGTAGTTGAGGTACAGGCGCCAAAGGTCTATGTTGAGCACTTTGATGAGGCAGCGTTGGAAAAGCTGTTGTGTGCATCACAAGCGATGTCCAAGAGGGTATGGTAAATATAGTATGTCAACTGGCATTCATTTAACAACATTCTGGAAGACCTCACATTCAAAAGACACAAAGTACCACACAAAGAAGGAATACAAGTCTCATTACAAAATCATGAAATTATTTTCTTTTTAATTTCATAAAGGATAAACAATCAAGGAACGACTTGACATATCTACAAAACCTACTGTTGAAGTCCAGTCTGCAGCATAAATTAATAATCAAAGGGAACCTACGAATATAAATCACATCATTTAAATGATTCAAGACAAAGGCTCGGAGAAGATAAAGAAAAACATGTACGCAGATTATTTGCTTCAAATTTTATTTCTTGAGCACAGATAATGTTTTCAAAGATGTTTTGGGCCGTTTGATAATTTCAGAATTGGGGCTTCAGAATTTACATTTTTTCCCAGTAAAGATCAGGTCAAGATTGTTGTATATAGCAAACAATTTGGTCTACAGAGTTAATACCAAAGCATTCATTATCTAACCCATCCAAAACAGTACACCTTCCTCATCATTCTGTTTAAATTCACAAATAGTGCCCATTGAGGCCGATTCACATACTAAGACTTTGAACACATTAGTCATTGAGAGTCACATTTAAATGGCTAGATATGGAATTGAAAAAAAAATAATTGAGACATCAACTCTGAATCAAAACTTCCTTTATTTCAAGAAACAAAAGGATGAAAGTCTTGAGATCGTCATGAAAAATAAAACATCAACAACAAAACAGCCCAAAACAAGTGGGAAAAACAGACTAGCAGAGTCAACATAATGTTAAAAACGATTTTATTGACTTGCTAAGACAGCTCAGTGTGTTAAAAACATTTGAGATAAGAATTTTGAGCACATAATCTTTCGGACTCTTAGAAGCAGCCACCAAGGATCAATATTAGCCCCTCGGTATTCGCTAATCATCTGCATAAATAAAAAAGAAACTTATGTCATACATACAGATATTGGTGTATCTTACTGACCTTTTCTACTCGTTCAAAGTTCTTCAGTTTCAACTGAAATAAAGTACAATGAAGAAAATATGAACATGTTTTGATATTGTCAAACATTTGTTTATTCAAAATACATTTAAACAAAACAGCCTTGAACACGTCAGCAAGCAAAAATGAATTCGATTCGCAAGCAAATCAACACAACGGCAGGACTTAATCACGCGGCCTGGAAATAATTGATGTAAACCTGGAGAAAGACAGTAATGGAAAGCAATCATGTACCAATTTTAGAAAACGTGTCAGCTCGAGAATTTCTTGGCACGCTAAGTTGTAACGGCTGTTGTAGTTGCGGACACAAGAGTTCTAATCCTATTTCAGGTGCCTTTTGAAGAGGCATCACCCGATCAGAACATTCAATTTATATTTTGGATGGTAACTCAAGACTAGTGCTTTTTTCACATGGTCACTTTGAGGAGAGTTTAAAAATAAGACTTTCTTCAGGTTGAATTTTCTTAACCTTAGTGCACCAGTAGTTTCAGGACAGGCGGACCAAACATGCCAGCGCTGCTTATTTTAAACATCCACTGTGTATTTCAACCTGTAATTTAGCAATAATTAATATTTGTGTTGCACATTTTATGCAGCGGATTTCAATTATCGTTGATTTAGAGTTTGTTTGACTTATATTCTGTTGAGTTCAACAGCTTTCTGAGCATGCTGCTATGCAGTGTGGGCTCATTGAGAGTAATAGGATAAAATTATGACTTGTTGTACGTGTATAAGAAAGTCAGCATCTTTTCTTCAGCTGCTTCGACACCTGTAAACATTTCACCTCCTACCAACTTGACATCATATAGCCTGAGGGTTGAAAATTGGCTCTATGATATTATTCAAGCAAACGACTGCCTGTTGGCATTAACTAATTCAACTGTGATTCATCTCTTGAAACTTTCATTCATGGTGCTCGTCTCTATTTCAAGAGTCAGGATCTAGACAGGCTGATTTCACTCATTAAAGTAGAGAAAAACACATAGTAGCACAGGATAGGAAAAATAAAAGCAAAATTGAAACTGTATGGGACTGGGAAATGCAGACTTATCACCCAGCTTGAGGAGAATCGTGTTGATGAAATTATCACCACAGAGTCGTCATCATCTTCAAGTACCTTGTTGAATAGTAATGTCATTGGTCAGCCTTCTCTCCTCCCTAACTGTACATCCTAATTAAATACCCATTCCCACAAACTCTCAGGCAGATCACAATACAATGCAATGAATAAAGATGATATGAGATGAGAAGACAGAAGCACAGAGGAAAGATTGAGAAGACGCTAGGAAATGGGCCCTGCTCCTGATCCCACTCAAATTGAACAAAGAATATAAAATACTAAAACCCCAAAACATACATAACACACAACACAAAACACACATATCAAACACAAAATGTGAAAGAGGCATGAGATGTAGTGAGAGGAAACATGGATGTAAAAGATCAATGCTCCAAACCAGGATAGACAAAGTAGAAGGGAAGATTTTTTAGTTTTTGAGAAAAGACTGAGGTTCAAAAACTCAACACAGTAATGGAAGGCAAAAATTGCAATAAAATTTAAAAAACACCAAAGTTTCAAGTGTACACAAGCTGTAATATTCAAATTTGCTTCATTATCATAATGACAGCAGCAAAATGTGTGTGTAAAAACTTTCCACATTCTCCCGTTTACTTGGCAATTGAAAGACTGTTTGCAATAACATTTGTATACAGCGATTAGTAAATAATAAGGAAAGACATGGGCATAGTAAATAGTAAATGGTTCAAGATTAGAGTCTTGAGTTAAGTGTAAATATCACTTTCACTCTCAGTGTCCTTATAAAAAATATCAATGGTCTCAGTTTGAAGAAAAAGCATGTAGTCATACAATGGTATCTGAAAATGAAGATTTTGTTATGGTTTCCACAAGGGTGGGACTGCACTTTTATTGCAACCAATACAATATATGTTCCCACCCTGGTGATAGGCTTGAACACAAGAAAACACAATGAAGTCAGAACAGAACAAAATTACAAGAACACAATATCGAAAACACAGCAACCCCTCTGTCTTTGTATGATTAATGGTGTCTGTTAAATAACAAAGCATTACATGAATTCGCTCTCAGCCAAGACAAATTGTAATGTCTTTCAAAACCCTATCCAAAAATATATTTTTCTAAATCTTGACTAGACCCTGCCCCATGCCTAGAAAATCCTTTCATGGCTTTAAAATCCAAATAGACACTTTTAAGTTTCTCCCTGCACCCTTGCACAATAATCTAGGTTCGTCTGTTTGCTATGGCTGTGAACTTTTTTTTGCATTACCGAATGCAACTTAATAATCTCAATTCTCATTGAAATGAAAATGAGCACAATAAATTTAATTTAATGTACATGTTGTATTACCCCAAGCTCACATGTAAAAATACAGGGACATTTATATAACACAACTTCAAATCACAATGACAAGAATTTTCCATGTCATTATATAACAACAAATTTGTCTGCATCTCAGTCAATTTTCCCTCTCCCATCTACAGTTAATTGATGGTCCAAAGAAATGCCATGAATATAATGCTTCATTCCCCAAACATAAACTTCATGATGTACATAAGTCATGCTTTTTCATGATATCCTACCCTCGGAAATACAAAAATAATTGGGGCTAAAGCTGAAGATAAATCATGACAAAAATTCATTTAAATTCTACCATGTGCACCCTGGACTGTCACTAGCTTTCACAAAGGCACCCTTTCTCCAGAAAAACATCATACAGTTGATATTTCCCCCCTAAATACCTGTAGTGTAGGTACACAATACTAATACAGGAATTTTCAGTAAATCTGTGTTTTCTATCAATAGTTTTGGACTCGATTAACAAATTACATGTCAAAAATCTATTTCAGCCTCCAGAAGTAAAAGAAGTAGGATCGCAATCATCCGTAAACAAAAACAGGAGTAGACAACAATGTTATGAGTATCAACCAACTGCAACAACAATGATCAAAAGCTCTTTGATTTAAATATAAAACAGGTCTCAAAACTCTGATTCTCAATGAAATAAATTGAGCATTTGATTCTACATTTCTACATCCTAGATTGCTTCTGAGAACAAGAAAGAGGAAATGCAAATTGGAAAAGAAAAGAGACTACAGAAGGAAGGAAGGCAGGGAGGAGACAAGGAAAAATAGTAATATAACAAAATGGCCTAAATATGTGTACTTGGACGTCTGAATTTGCTGTCACATGTGTTGTGCTACATGACATGCATGATCAAGTACTTTACGTATCCCACTGTATCGGGCTGTCACTTTCCTCATAATAATATTTGATGAAATAGCAACACTCCCTCCCACCCTTTAAAAAAAATTGTTTAAAAAGACGTTTTAACTCCTGAATTAAATAAGTGTTTTTGTCTTCCCATAAGCACCTCCTCCCTTACTACCCAAAAACGCAAGATCCGAACCTAGATGAAAATGCAAAGTACAAAGATAACAAACCATATTCCCCCAAATAATAAGCAAGTCAAACACGTATGCGATTGGAAAATTGTTTATGTGAAAACAGGCAACAAACCATTGTTCTGATATAAACAACAATTTAATCAATAAGCAGTGGATTCCAATAATATCAGTCATCTGACAAAGCTTGTAACACAATAAAAACCCTGTCCTATTAAAATATTAGCAACTGAGGTCTTCTGGAAATCGTGCATCATAATTTCATAAAGATGATTTTGAGTTTGGGTCAGTACGGTGTGTCATTAATGCCATCAGCTTTGCAATGTCAAGTCACTTATATCAAAGGAATCAACTGCAAAAAAATGGTAAAGAGAATAAACCTCATGTTCGATATAGATCTTCCAATATTTGCCAGCATTTGGGAACTGCTCCACCAACCGCTCATAGATTACTCTGGCATCTTCAATCTTTCTGATCTGTCAAACAAAAAGAAATTGTTACATAAATAAATTTGTCAGTTTTGCAGGAATTTCGCAAAATAATAATTTTTATTGCTAATACTAATAGCAGGGTTAGGGTGGATTAGAAATCATCTTAACCATTAATTTACAGTAAATTACAGTAACGCCTCGTATCACCAATAGAGTTGCCAACCTCTGGAAAGTCATTTCAGATTAAAAATCCAATCTCATTTTCAGTAATTTAAAAACTTTTTCAGTGGTAACCCGGTCAATCGGAATATGAGCCACGTGCCAAAAGCGGAAACCATTGCCAACGCCACTTCAGCTTTTAAAACTTTCAAGTCTATTTCACTTACTTATACTTAGATCATATTATATATTCTTTTGAATGGAAACACTTGTTGGAACACTTACTTTGAGTAGCCATGTTATTAGATTCAAATCTATACTTTTTTTAACCAACATGGCAACTGTTACATAATAGGGATAGTGGATTTTGTCCACACACAGCAAAGCGCGGCAGAACATACAATGAGGCTGTGTAAAACATGTGGGGGCAATATCCTTTCTCTCCCAATCTCCAGCCTGCATTGAGCCACTCTGGCCAACGTGACAGGTGACCTTCGGGAACCCATCACTGAAGGTGAGACTGGCGATTATGTAATGGAAAGCAAGTCAAGGATGCGGTCTCTTTTGAACTTTTAAACTTTAGCTCTTTTGGCTTTTGGGCATACCCCTCAGTACCGGCCTCATTGGCCTGGCGAGGGGACCAGACCAGACCAGTTTGTGGAAAGTGGACTTCTTCTTTTTGGATCCGGTGGAAGAGTAATAGCATCACAGGAACGTAGTAATTTTAATAGCGTCGCCACCGGGCGTCGCTCGGCGGAGTGTGTGTGACTGTGCATGGACTTTTTTCGCCTTGACTACTCTGTTGTGTATTTGAGTTGGTGTAATAAAGAACTGTGAAATCTATTTCTCTTTTTCATTTCTCATCTGCCTGATATCCAATGATGTCTACGTTATGTGGTGTAGCTTTTATATTACAAGATACACTCCCCGTGTTGGTCTATGAGGTGCTGTGCACGCTAAAGGAATTAGTTTATGTGTTAAGCCATAAAGTGCTAACTCCCTGTGTTGGGCTATGAGGTGCTGTGTACGCTAAAGGATTTAGTTTATGTGTTAAGCCATAAAGTGCTATACACACGCTAAAAGGTCTTCTCCTCATGATAAGCTATACGATGCTGAACATGCTAAAAGGTCCACCCAAACCAGTGACGATGATGCTACGTCTTTAACCGTCTTCATGTGATGCCATGAACATATCTCCAGCCAATTAAGTTACAAGTGCTTCTGTAACACTTATGCTACGACGTCACTGGTAGTTCACAAGACTGCATCATCAACAGTAATGTCACACAACTGCAGTCATCTCCCCTAGCATGAGCTAGGCTATACTGGTATCCATGCGACACGACATGTTGAGCAGAATACGAAATTTGGGGCCTTTCACAAACAGGATCCTCCTGCAAGTAGGCCTAACTTTTCTAAACTGAAAAGTTTATCCCGCTTATTCGGAGGAACAGAAGATGAAGCAGGCAAACTGGATAATATACTTCCTCCATTATCAAGAAATCTTATCATCTGTACATTTTAAGCTAGAATAAACAAGTTTATAAAACAATCTAAATCACAACGATTTGCAGGAATCCACAGCGATTTGGACGGTAAACACCTTAAATGCACACCAATGAATCAATTATAAACGAAAGCTAAAGAGCTTCTTCGTGAAAGGAAGTCGTGTTGGAATAATTTTATTGCTCATCCGCTTTTGCTTCTCAGTGACCAGAACAAATTGTTTTTAAATTGTGTTATTATTTTTTCGCTCTTCCGCTTTCAAAGTTTCTGTGAAGGCTATGGTTTTGCCGTACTCCCATAATCTTGAGCGCAATTCTGTACAATTTTCGGAAAAATTCGCAGGGGTTGGCAGTTCTGCCAATTATGCTTTCCTCACGTATCTCCTGACATTACTCTAAAGCAGCTTCATACATGAATTCGTGGCTAAATTCATTCCGTATCTTTTTAACTTGATGTTAAGAATGTTGCCCAAAGCTTAAAAAGTTGAAATTCATTAAAGCGGGCAAGATTTTTTTAAGTCAAGGCTTCTCATTATTTGCAAGGCTTGTTTACAGCAGGAAAAATGCACCAATTTAGAAATGGTGTTCCCATCGAGACTCTCAAATTCTGCGTGATGATTCTAGTGTTGAACTCAACATATTTATTTGATTAGATAAAAATGTGCCACGACTTGCAAAAAAAAAAAAATAGTTTGGCCGAGTTCAAACAAATGGACTCGATATGCAAAAATTCTCCCTATCCAGAGCAAGCAATGTACAAGCAAATTACAATTCAAAATCATCCAGCAATAAAAATTAGTGATCTTTTCTCTTTTGAAACCTGTAAGCCATTATATGTTTTAATTCAGGCCTTTTATCTTCAATTTCAAATGTGAGCTTATTGACTGGGATACATCAGCATGCAATACCTAATACACATATCAATTACAAACATATTATGTTTAAACTTTCCCTGTTCAAAGCAATGAGCAATGGTTTAAAGCAATTGACAAATTTTCAAGATTATTCATTACCTGGGCATCTCTGATGAGTATACTCCATGCTTCAGTGTCAAATGGGAAAGCTTGAATCCTCTTCTCAGCCTTTACCAATTTGTCAGCAATGTATCCACTGCCTTGCTCCTGATGAACGAAACAATGAGGAAAAATAGTTATTGTAATAAATTAATAATTCAATCTCCAAAATGCTACATTGAGAATCATACACAGTGCAAGTGAAGAGAAACATATTGGACATCTTAAGTTTCCCTACCACAACTCCTTTTGTAACTACAGTTGAACCTGCCCCAGCAACCACCCGCCAAATTACCAAATCCACCCATGTTCAATATTTATTTTTTATTTGGCACTGTTCAAGATGGCCACCTGTCCAACACAACCCTGAGCTTCCAATTTTACTGACAGCCACAAAACCCTGCCCAAAGCAACTACAGTCAACTACGCTTGTAGCGATGTGGTTGGGGGACCAGAAAAAGGATCGCTACATCCGAAGTTGGCAACAGCCGTCGGATGGGAAGTTCAAGGGGAATAACCCCAGTACTCGAGCCACTGTAGAAATCCTCCTTGTAGCGCTCTGTTAATTCCACATGCCCGATACAGTATTTGCTGATATTCCGAAGTCAGACGCAGCATTCTTTTTATTTTGTCCATTCTCAATGGCCTCTATCAGATCAATTTTTCTCTTCAAGTAAAGCATGACACATTTTACTCTTGTCAGAGCCGTATCGTACACACCTTGCACACAAAGGTTTTACAAACATGCCACTGGTCACTGACACACCCTACACGCACAGTGCATTGTGACTCAGGCAAGCGACGCGAGACTAAGTGAGAGAGGCAGGGACAGCCGTGTTCGCTTCGCTCGGTGCTATGTGTGTAACGTTACAAAACATCATCGGGTTCATCGATGCAGCCACGGGGGAA
>JAUKPP010115986.1:0-15398 GCA_032273245.1 Phyllaplysia taylori
CCAGTAAAATAAGAACTCAGGGGCATCTCAAATAAGTACCCAGGGCATCTCTATATCATTATTTTCCTTAGGTCGTGTCCTTCAAGCAAGCAGCAACATTATCTTCATGCTTATGCTGATCCTGATTGCCAAAGGCTTCACCATTGTGCGGGGCCGCCTCAAGCCCAAAGCTTACATCAAGATCACCGTCTTCATCACCCTGTACACCATTGCTACAATCACACTCTTCATTTGGGAGGCTTCGGTGAGCAGACAAATTGTTGACCGTTTTGCACAAGGGCGAATAGTACAAAGATTGTAGTGGGGTGTTTGCCTCTTTGCTACACAGCCAATGAAATTTACCCTAAGTTTTTCTTGTCTTTTCTCATCTTGTCGAGCGTTGCTCAGTGGCGGCCAGCATTGGTTTATATAATGTGTGAATGATTTATATGAATTGTGTTACAATTATGTGTTGCTATGTGTTATTGTATGAATGAATTATGAAATACATTTATAAAACCGTTGTTAATCAAATTCCTCCACAGGAATTTAGTTGTCTTTTTTTGCCTTGTCTCATATTATCATATGTAATGTGATCTGTCCAAAGGAGTCATAAGTCGCAGATCGTAAAGTGGGGGAAAAGCCTGAAAAAACCAGGGTTATTTTTATGCAGTGTATTTAGGCTGTAGCTTTGCCCCCATGGGTACAGGAAAAACCCTGGGTTTTTCCAGAGGAGGTACGCTATTTTTAGTGTTAGGGACAGCTCTATGACAAAGGACACAAAACCAAGAAGGAAACCAAAAGCATCCCAATAATAGTTTCTCTCTTTCCATGGTATTCACAGTTCTTTGATCCAGGCATGGTGCTCTACTACTTTGAGAGTCCCCCTGGCTATGGTATGGTGGTGGTCACGCTCATCGCATGGCTGTGGTTCACAAAGGCCGCTGTGTTCACACTGAAGCATTACCACCAAAAAACTGGCTTCTACATTGCTTTCTACGTGCTCTACACAGTCTGGTAACCACTTGTCTTTCTTGTTGCTGTTGTTGTTGTCGTTGTTGTTGTTGTTGTTAGAAGTACGTCAGAGCAAGAACAGTGTGATACAGCAGTTCCTGCTTGCCACATCCAATACATCTCAATTATAGATCTTAATTATAGTGAATAATATACACTTATTTCACACAGTTTTTTTTATTTACAAGACGGATGTAGACGATTGTTTCACGCTGACCAGCAATAGTTGCCGAGATTGCGCTATCAATCGAGGTAACTATTGATGGTCAAAGTGAAACAATCGACTACATCCGTCTTGTTAATGAAAAACAAAGTGAAATAAGTGGATTGTAATACGTGGAGATAGAAGTTTTCAGTGTTCACTATTCTGTGGACCCTTTTTTTCCAATTCAACACAATATTCTTTAATACATGTTTTCATGTTGAATTACCTTTGAAGAAAAATTTCCACGATTTTACACTTCTTATATGTACTTTTATACCTGGCATACCATAGATAATATTATGCCCTTCTAATTATACTAATATAATGTACACTGTATACACGAATGATATGATTATGTTTCTTTTAAGACATTTTTTTATCATCACTTTTAGTTAAAATGTTTACATTACTATGCAAAACTATAAATGTACATCTACTGTGATTTTTATGTAATGTGTCCTTGTTATAACCACAAAGAAATGCTTCCTCTGTGGACAATAAAGCTTAGCTTATCCTATCTTATCTTATTCATAGAGATTTCAGCTCAGTTTGGCTGTTTTGGCCTCTTTTGCAGTAAGTGACCATTTTCCTATGTATTCAATCAGGTTGTCTTATCTTATGTTTATCTCATTTTTTCTTTTCCCGTACAGGTTCTGGGCTGGCCCCGTTACTATCCTGTTGGCCATGTTTGCCATGGCTAAGTGGACACGGGAGAAAACAGTCAACGGAGTTCAGCAATTTATCGGATTTGTTGGCCATGTGGTGTTTTTTGTAAGTATTTTTATCCTCATTCACATAGCCTACATGTTGGTGGTTAGTGGATGCTTGTGTATTGTTTGCTCCGTTTCTGCTTTTTAGATTTGATTGTTGTCCTAATCTGCTTCGGTGCTGAAATGACCGTGCAGTGTTGATGGAGCAGTAAACCCTGTACAAACAAGCATTCCTGGAACTGAAATGACCTTACAGTGTTGATAGAACCCCAAATCCTCAAGAAAGCAAAACAAGTGATTAACAAAACAAATAAATAACCTCACATGTGTTTTGTAACACCAGAGGTTTCTGCAAAAAAATGTTAAGGCAGATTGAAATATCTGCGCACATTTTCATATCTTCTGAAATTGGATTTAGGGCATTTTCTTCTCTGAAGTGTGGTGGGTTTTGGACAAAGAGGAGAGAATTTTTTTTAAATATATTATCTATGTGAAAATGTGAAATGTTTCATCATGATTGACTCGCTTCTCTTATTTTATGCCCTCAGGTTCTTACCATGCCCAGCAAAGTCAATTCAAATTTTCCGTACCACGTGAAAACCACGCAGGTAAATGTCTTGCAACTCTATGAAATCAGATTCTCATCAAAACAAGAGCAATGGAGTTATCAGTGTTTTTCAGAGTACCAGTCAGTTTTTTTTACCATGAGCTTTTAGTGCCACTAATAGATTCTTTATCCATTTATAAACTTGTTTAGAAATGTGTAAATTATACTTAAGAATATTGTAGTAGAAGTAAGGAGTGGGTTATTTATAGAGGCGCCAGCCTCAGCTGTTTTAGCCTCTTCTTGTTTTGGTTTTTACTTAAGCAGTCAATCAGGCTTAAGTTTTCCTGAGGGTTGCCATTTGCCTGCTGCGTCAACAGCACTTCGCCGTCACGAAAATGTACATCATGCAATTTTTTTTTTTGTAAAAGAAAAACAAAACAAGACTAAGAATATTGTTTAGATGGGAAAAGTGTGCTATTTTTAAAGCCATCAAACATTATGGACCATTTTATCGCAATTATCTTATGGCACTGAAATATTTCAACTTGAATTTCCGATGGCTTTACCTTATCATGATTCATGCTGGAGAGTCCTACACTGAGATTTGAAACTTGCCTCCCTTTATGATGCAAAATTTATATCACATGATACCACCATGCTTATCTTCAATTTCATGATCACATGACAATACTTCCATCTTCCTTTGGCACCGCCTCAATGTCAACATTAAACACAGCGCCTGTCAGTGTGAGGTACCAATGATGTTCGACTCCCACATTATTGCAATTCAAAGGAAAAAAAAAAACAGAAGAAAAGTACAAAGACACACACTTAGTTTACAGTACATAAGCAAACAGAAAATCATGGGTGTCAAGATTATCCTACATAAGGCAACTTAGAAATTAGCCATATATAGTTATAAATATTGATTCATGTCAACCAAATATTATTCTTATTTTCACCCCTCTCCGCCTCTTTGCATCACAGAATAGGAGCTTATGATCACATGACACCGCAGTTGCCATAGCAATAATTAACTATTTTGTGTGTACACTTACTTACCTTTGTTTAGTAAATAGCCAATGCCGCCTGCAAGTTGGCCCTCTTAATAATCTTTTAAGCTCTTTGTTCATACACCATATCTTTGTGTAAAAGATAATGCCTGTCAATGAGCATGTTTCTAAATGTTATTTTAGTCCCCTGGGGGCAATAATAGTTATAATATATATTGTAATAGAATTTTCTTCTTTAAGTATAATTTGTTAAGATTGTAATATTGATTATTATTACTATACTATTCTTGGATGCTGCACTGTGGCGACCGGCAATAATGTGTGTATGTATAATGTGTATGAATGATGTTATCTTTGTTCATATTTGTAACTATGTATTATTGCCTGTTATGACTATGAATGTGTTTGTATTCCACCATCATTGTAAAATGAATTTCCCTACAATGATGAATAAAGTCGACTTTTCTTTTCTTTCTTTCTTTTCTTTTCAGATTGGTGCAATGAGTGGAGATGAGTCGGAGGAGACGGCCGAGGGCGGACCGTATGACGCAGGAGCCTACTGGTCAGGCACAGGACCAAACTTGGACTTTTTCATCACAGCCAAGGGAGGCCCTTCATCAGCGGATGACAGCACTCCAATGTATGGGCCGCTAGAAATGAGGCTAGGAGAGATGAGCTCGTCACGTACCAACGATAGCCCTCCACCTCCATATCCCCAGGTAAGCGTCACGTGGAAGATGTTGTCATCATCGTTGTTGATGGGTGTTGCAGTCGTGAGCTTTGTCCATCTTTTCCATTTTGTCTCCCCTCCGCTGTTTTGAAGCTGTTGACTTAAGCTTCTAAGTCCATAGGTGGGCGGTTGGTGGGTGCTCTTGGTTTAGTTTGGTTACCAGTTTTACGCCCCCTGCAATAATATAAGGTCATTCTAGATGTCAACAAACCACCGCCAGCGATTTCCAAATACGTAATCGAGAGGTCGCTGACAGTGAAATGCTGGACAAATATAATTAATTAATAATTATATTGTGTAAATTTTAAGCTCAACAGGAAAATGGCGAAAGCCAAATTTCAGAAGGTGACAAGATTCGTTTATAATTAAATTGATGTCAATTTAATTATTAGATCTAAGACAATATGACATGAAACAAAATGGTCAGCTTCAGATGAGGTTTGCATTTAAAATGATAACATCCAGTGAGAAACAGTATCTGGATTTAGCACACTCACGTTCAGCGGTGACACTAGATATGGGCTTCTTCGACTTTGCCTGACAGGGCCAGCCCAAGCTGAGGGTGAGAAAATCCCAGCAGAGAAAACCCAGATCGTCCATACATGGGATTGAACTCAGGTCTTTAGCATGATAGGCAAAGAGCCTAACCATTACACCACAGCACCAGTGCAGGCACTCTGATTTGTTCTGTTCCTTCTTCTTCTTTCTATGGGTTTCTATTGTCCTAGTCTACTTCCTGGCACTGAAATGACTTTACAGTGTTGTTAGGGCTGCAAAACCTCAACAGACAAAATACACCAGTTCATTACAATAAATGGTCCAAATAGGATATTGGGGCCTGCCTTTTCTCTGCTCCTATCTGTTTTTCCCTAGGCTAAAACAGCCCAAAAAGCTGATACCTCTAAAAACAGCTAACTTCAAACTTGCATCCGTCTTTCCATGAGCAGCAATCTTTAAACATGTAGATTTATTATTCCTATTTGTTTGTGTTTGGGTACCCCCAGCCCCCCCCCCCCCCCCCCTCAACCAATAAATGGAGGAGCTCCCACCTCTTAAATGACCTTACAATGTTGCAAGGGGTGTTACAAAACCAACCAAATAAACTGCACCTGGCCGTGAATAAAATTACCTCGCAGTGTCAACCGGCGTCTGTGGTGCAATGGTTAGGCACATCGCCTATCACGCAGAGGACGTGAGTTTGAGGCCCTCTTGGGGCAGTTTGTTTGATTGATTATATATCTCCGTTTTTCTGCTGGGACAATGTCCCTCTCAGCCGGGGTTGGCCCTGACAGGCAGGGTCAAAGTAGCCAGTCCCTTAAATGACCCTACAGTGTTGCAAGGGACGTCAAGCCGAAACCAAACCAAACTTGTAGTGTCGATAGCGCCTCAAAGCCCCAAACAAATCACTTTTACATGCATCTCATCCATTTCTTTTGATTTCTTACCAGGCTTTAGGGCTGCAAATAATGTCACCGATTAACTCTGAGTCCGGAAGAACACAGCAAGGACATCAAAATGAAGGGTTTACATCAGACGAAGGCCCAACTCTGCTCAGGGCAAGAAACAGTGTCCTTCCACCTTTAAACCAAGCAGTCCACAGCTACAACAACAACAACAACAGCAACGATACTTCAGATGAAATGGAAACCACCCTGCCACCTCTACGCGGCACGGGGTTACCTCCCATTATGCCGTCTGCTCCACCTCACAATGAGGCAAGTGCCGTGCCTAAAGATCCCACCAGTATGTTTGTCGTCAGTAAGTGAGAAAAAACCCAGTATTGTAAGTGTTGTGTGGCCGAAATCAGTGTTGCAAATTGTTACACGCACCCTGTTGGAGTGAAAGGGCCAAGAGGGCTTCAGTGGCAAAGAGAGCCATGAAAATACCAAAAATGAAATAAAACCAACCAAAGATTTCTAGCTGTTGTATAAAAGCGTTTGTCGTGCAACTGGTAAAAATAAGTCGTAAGTCGCATTAGAACCATATGAAGTTAATGGTAACATTAGAAAGCGAATGCATTTCTTTTGTAATGATAAAAAAATTTAGTTCTCAGACCTATAAAAAGTCCGACAATTGTCGGATTTCCGACAGTTTTACCCCGACCAGAAGTTCCGACTGTTAAAGCATTTGACTTTCAAATTTTGAGTCATATTGCCCTGCAAAATTTGAAGACAATTTTATCGGCGGCCCCTTACAGGTCTGTGCTCTAGCTTGATTAGGTGGAGAGATGTAATTTTTCAAAAGTTCCCAACCACACACCTAAGTATGAACAGAAAAGGGGAGAAAAATGGCTTTAAAATTGTTAGTGAATGGTTTACTCTTAACAACTATTCCACAGGAAACGTGTAGATTTTAAAACACAAGGAGACTGAGTTTCCCCTTGGATCTTTTTTGGGGGGTTTTTCTTGTGCCAATTCCTATTGTAAGGACCACGGTTGGTGAATAATGAATCCTTGTGTAAGTGAGTAGGATAGCAGATAGCTGTAGATTGTAACATTTGTCTGCAGGAAGAGACAGAATTCATACAGTACATATTATTGTTATTTTATCATGGTTCACTTGGTGATAGGAAAGTTGATTTATATTAATGTTGAATTATAGTATTATCACTACTTTCGTCAGCTCCTTTGAGTCCAGAGGCGGCACACCCTCTTTCCCGTCCCCAAGTGGGATGACCATTTATTTATCCTCGCCAACAATTTTTTTCTCTAAAATATATACAGCCAGTCTCGTTTGTTGCTGAAACTGTGTTATGTAGACGTAATTTTGTTCTATCTAGGTGAAGAAAGTAAGATGCATGAGACAGATGAGGCTTTACCTGCCAATGCGAAAGTTCACATAATGTGAGGTGTACACCTTATATCACTAAGTTACTGGTTTAGGTTACTGATAGGGAAAGAGCAGGAAGCCATCAATACTACGTGCAATTAGTGTTTGGGTTTACCCATGGATCTATAATTAAAGCTTTCAGAAAACAGATTCACATACTACTATAAAAAGAAATTGACTTTATAAAAATTCCAAATTGACTTTACACAGTGTCCCTCTCCACTAGGGGACCTTGTTTGTTTGCTTGTTTGGTTAGGGCTTTAGGGCTCCATTGTCTCTATAAGGTCATTTCGGCACCCAGAACCATTCCAAAGTATTTTGAGCAGGGAATAATTTTTAATTTTCGTCTAGGCGGCAGCCTATTAGGCCTACTCTTTTCGATTTTCAACCACCAAGGGATCTTTAACGTGCGCAACTAGCTGACCTGCGACTTACGACTCATTAAGCCAGATCGCAAGCCATTTCATTCTACCATGTTCCTTATTGTGTGTGATCTTATGTGACACTTTTAGTTAGTTTTCTCCAATGATAATGAACCAATAATTATGCATTGTAAAAGTGCCTCTTCCAGGATATGTTGTTTCCTTATAATAGATTCGTACAGTTGAACCTGGTCAAGCGACCACCTGTACAAGACGACCACCTGCATAAACGACCACTTTCTATCGACTCCCATTATGCATTTCTTGTACATGATATCCCTCTCTAAGACGACCACCTGTCTAAAATGACTACTTTTTCTTGACATTGAGTGGTCGTCTTAGACAGGTTTGACTGTATTGGCTACTGGGCTGCCATGAAGATGGAATAAAAACTGATTGACTTCTGGCTCATAAAAGCTGTAACCGAGACTCACAAATGGAAATAAAAACAACCAAAAATTGACGAAGAGCTTGAGGGCTTGAGATAAACACAGCATACCAAAGATACTGAAACGGGTGATTTAGTTTTTTATGTCACATATAAGAGTAACCATGATATTTTGGCAAATCTTTTGAGTTTGAACACAAATACTACATAATACAGATTGTTCACTCTTCTCTTTACCTCTATTTAAAAAGTGTCCTTTCCAGTACGCAGCGACATCTGACGATGGTAGTGGGACAGGGCAGTTCTGGCTCTTTGTGTATAGTAAATTAGAGTCGGGTAAATAGTGTTAGCTACCCACTTCCAGAAGGAAAATTAGACAGAAAATGTTCATTAATGTTTCCTGGCTTTCAAAATAATTATCTTTTTCTTTCAAACAATGTTTTCTTATATATACTTCACCACGAAATGTGTTTTTAATATAGAAGGTACTTGGTCACAAAATCTGTTTATGATAAGGATTGTTGAGACTCAGAAAGAGGCAGATAACTCTGTTCCCCTTGTTTTGACAAGTGTCTGATTTTATTGAGATGCAACATAAATTATGTAAAGAAGGACTGGGAGAAGAAATAAAGTGAAACAAACTTTGGAACAAGAATTGTAGACTGTGAGGATTCATCATTCTACCATCATAATAAATTATAAAGTGTTTTGTGTTTTATCGTTGAGCATATTTTGATATTGATGATATATTTATATGGGTATTCATGTATAAGTAGGCAAAATTGTATTTTCAGCACAATTTTATTGCACTTTTGTTTTTTCAAAGTTTTACAAAAATAAGCAGACACTATTATACCCTGTGTATGATGCTAATTTGCATTTTGCACAGCAAGCAGCAATGCTTTTACAATTATACCATTCCATAAATGTAAGCAGACACACTGAAACCTTTATTTATATATGTATGCTGTGTGCGGGGCACACTGTCAAATATGCCATATTGTGTGTTACATCAGCAAAGATGCTTGGTTGCTGATGTTGTTGTTTTTATGCAAGTTTCCTTGCACCACTTTACAGTTGAAAGATGACATGTGAAGTATCCATCAAGTTACCTGTATTCCTATATGTAGTTGTGTGAGTTTCCATGCTGTGCTGTGTTTGAGATATTTTATGCAGAATGCTTCTGTTGATTAGGGATGAGTTAATGTCGTCATGGGAAGGGAAAAAAGATTAACTCATCCTCTGTTCAGCTTATCCGAAACGGGCTACCTTGACCTTGCCTGTCAGGGCCAACCCAGACTGAGAGACGGAAATTTTTGTCCAATGTGAGGATCAAACTTCCATTGTCTGAGTGATAGGCAAAGAGCCTAACCATTACACCACAGACAGTGGTGGTCCTGTCACTGTCTGTGACCAAGCAGTAATCACCTGGTTAGAATCATCAGGAGTATGAGTTCTAATCCCAGCTGATTCACAAGGATTTTCTCTTTAGTTTGTGTAGCTCCAACCCCTGTCCTTTCGATGAGAGTTAGTGTTAAAATAGAAAGATCTACCTCTTAAATTACCTTTTAGTGTTGTGAAGGTCATAAAATCTAAACCAAAAACAACTTGACCATCAGTGGTTTGTTAAAGAAATCATCAATTATTGTGTTGTGCTCTGTGCATTTGTGAGGAGCCATTGTCATTCTTATCAATTCCAGCCTTGAAGTGTCTCCTTTTTAAGAAAGATCGTTCACATTTTTTAGGGGCGTCTGTGATCAATCGGTGATTAATGCATACATCCTGAATTCAAACCCTGGAAATGGACATTTAAGCAAATAACCCACCTCTTAAATAACCTTATAGTTTGGGAAAAGGAGTTTTCCCAAAAATGAGAAATACAATAATTATTTTAGAAAATTAATAATGGCTTTGTCCCTAAAGTCATGTAGCGTACCGGTGTTGTTTTGTTATCCAAGCAATTGTGAGCAACTTGGGTCAGTCTGTAAAGTACCTGCTTTTGTATACAGATCATTTAGCATAGTTTAGGAGGTGGAAGGAATGTATGGTGTGAATATAGTAGAAGTAGATGAGATTAGTCCATGTTGAGCTGAAGTACATGTATATGTATTTTTTTCCCCTTTCCTATAACATCGTCATAGATGTGAAAGTGTATGCCATTCTTAAGCCATGGAAGATGTCATTCACAATAGGCAGGATATTTTCTTGTTGCCATTGAATTATAAGGTCTTTTACAGTAGAACCAGCATAAGTCAACATTGCTGGGACTATTGAAATTTTGCTGAGTAAAATGAAAGTGGACTTAGGGATGTCGATGTAGTAAATAAAGAATAAGTTGGGAATTCCAAACTGTGTCGACTTGAGACGAATATTGAGTCAACAGACGAGATATGCAGGTTTTACTGTATTTACGGTTGCAACTATTTTGTGATCTGAATTTATGCATTAAGTATGAACCCTTTCATGATCCAAAGTGTAATTGTATGAGAAATGTATTACTGTAGATGAGATCCTTCCTCTTCAAGAGGAACAAATTTTTAAATCATGTCTAGATGGGCTTGTTTTTATGGGCACATGCACTTGTTGGCAATTTCTATTTTCATCTTCTATAAACAGTGAAACATGATGTTTGTTATTCTGTTCTAAAGTTCTATTATTCCTTGCTGCTGGCTCCATCTCATTTGCCTGGGTTGTTTTGTTGATGTCAAACTGACCTATACAATATATGAAACCATCCACTTTTTGTTTTGGCTATCTCATATTCCTGTGTTGTTTTGTTGACGTCATATTGACCTATACAATTTGTCACTCCGTCCAGTATTATACAATTTGTCACTCCGTCCAGTTTTCATTTTGTCTATCTCATTTACCTGTGTTATTTTGTTGATATCGTACTGAACTATACAATTTGTCATGCCATTCAGTTTTTGTTTTGGCTATCTCATTTTCCTGTGTTGTTTTGTTGATATCGTACTGACCTATACAAGTTGTCACTCCGTCCACTTTTTGTTGTAATTCCACAATATGTATATTTAGGCTTATCTTCTTTAGTTTCTTGATTGTTAACAACACTTGCATGAATATTAGAAATCAGTCTTTTTGTAACTGTTTTTTAATGGATACTATTGTTGCCAGTACGTTTTAAATTTGTAGATTACCTAAGGATTTAGATGTGTAATTAAGCAATTTTATTTTAAACTTGCAACTATAAGTTTTGCTCTCATGTTGTTTTTACTTCGAGTGCGCACAGAGGGTTCAATGGATATCATGAAAAATGTCATTACTTAAATGTTACTTTTTTTTTTGTTTAGATGTTACTTTTGATCCTACTATACAGAAATATATGAGTTTGACATGATGATACTTGTATCATAATTGTCAAAGGCGACTTGGGTCATTTCTATGCCATTGTCTCCTCTCCCATTTCTCACTCTCTTTTTTTTTCCTCTCTCTCTCTCTCTCTTTCTGTCTCCCTCCCTCCCTCTTTCTCTCTCCCCCTCTCTCTCTCTCTCTCTCTCTCTCTCTCTCTGTTATCTTGCTGTGACAAAGAGGTTTCTGCCTTTCTCTCTCTCTCTTTCTCCCACTCTCTCTCTCCCTTCCTCCCTCTTTCTCTCTCCCTTTCTCTCTCTCTCTCTCTCTCTCTCTCTCTCTCTCTCTCTCTCTCTCTTGCTATGACAAAGAGGTCTCTGCCTTTCTCTCTCCCTCTTTGTCTCCCTCTCTCTCTCTCTCCCTCCATCTCTCTTTCTTTCTCTCTCTCTCTCTCTGTTATCTTGCTGTGACAAAGAGGTCTCTGCTTTTCTTTCTCTCTTTCTCTCACTCCTACTCCCTCCCTCTCTCTCTCTCTCTCTCTCTCTCTCTCTCTCTCTTTCTTTATTGAATCTCCTCAAATATGTTCCTGCATATGTACAAAGTTTTGTTTTTATTTTTAATATGCCGTGCAATCAGTCTGAATGAGTCGTAAGTAGCAGTCTGGCCTTAGAGATATTTATATCAACAGAAAGCTTCTCTTTTTCTCCTTTAAATGATGAACAATTTATCTTGCTAGTTCAGTAAGGCATTGAGCTATGATGTCGGTAGTCTAGGTTGCGGGTTTGAATCCCAACTCGGGCCCGACGTTTTGTCCTTGGGAAAGGCCTTTTAACACGAATTTTCCTTACTTCACCCAGGTGTTGATGGGTGCCGGGCTATAGACAGTGAATGACCGTATGTTTGTTTTTATTAATTACTTGTAAAATGGCATGCACTGTATGCTTCACAGGAAGTTGAAAAGGTTTCTGACTGACTTGGTCTGCAGGGGTAATAATGATTGTAAAGCGCATAGAGCCAGTATTGGGATATGCGCTATATGCAATCCATTATTGGTGCACATCTCCGCCAAGAGACTGGGTGGGTACATTTGGGTCGGCTTGCCCAATCAGGCTCCTAACTGAGAACAGAAAAGAGGAGAAAAAGCTTTGTAGATGGACAATGTGCTCTTGGCAATTGTCACAAAGCATTAAAGTAAATTCTGAGGCAGAAAATGACCAAGTTTCCCCATGTAGGCCTATCTGTAATCAAAAGATACAAATCTGAAAATAGTTCAGTTACTGTAATTTGAACAAATTTACTTTTAATCGCCCAAATTGACTTAATAGGGCTTTTTTGTCCACTTTTGGATATGCGACTTTGACTCATTCTGACAGAGGGCAAGACATATTATATATCGTTGGTTGTTTTGCATAAGGGTGAATACGCTTTGCTAAACAGGCAACAATATGTTACTTTGATGTTGCATACTAAGAAGGACTTCATGTAAAGATAATGTGCGCTTCCACATTACATCAAGGTATTATGTATGCATTCTGCACACTAACTTAATAACTGGGTATATGCTACACTACAGGACTTTGTATTATTATGAAGGTATGATGATTTGTAGGTGTATTGAGGTCTAAGCTTTGACTGTACTTGATCACCATCTGGACAATGTTTACTCTTAGGCCTGGCTTGCTACTGACACTCATGTTCTTACTATAACCGGAGATGTCAAAATGTTGTAAAAATGTTTTGTCAATATTGGCAGTAAGCCTATCAATGGGTGCATTACACTTAGCAGTCATCCGATCTAGAGAGATTTTGGAACTGCATTGCACATCTGCAGTATTAAGGATGACTTTAAAGACTCTCCAGGGTGCAGAGCTAGGCTTCCGTGGCTCTATAGGTCTTAACACTTTGTAGTCACTCTGCACATATATGCGACAAGCCAAATATGCCCATCAAGTTACTCGACGCATACATGCGGCAGGCCCGAGAAGTCCGATCGTGTCATGACTGGCTGCAAGTGACCGCTAGGGTTCTTGTTCCTTCTGCCTGTGTGACTGCAAAGTCTTAAAGTCCAAAGTCTCAGGATGCTATAACCTGCTATTTTTTTTACTGTTTTTTTAGCATGCCTTACATCAGACATATATGTACCCTATGAGTGAAGAGAAATTTTTTAATGATAAAAACAAATTTGAATATGGAAGAATTCTAGTTTTATTATTTATTCACCTTTCACGTTTTATAGTACTTTTTTATTTGAAAAATAGGGTTGCAACCATTGTAAACAAATGGTTACCAAGGACAATGGGAATTGACTTGGGTATACAAAATCCTTTATTTACTAAAAAGTAGGCTGTATTTTACCATTATTTCACTTGAAGGTTATTTTAAAACGGTATAAGTACACATATAGACCAAGAGCAGAAAAACAGTCAAAGCATTATTTTTTATGATTTCTTAGCATCCTGAGACCTTAAAGAGTGAACAGCTAAAAAAGTTCCAGCTAGATATCAACAGCAACCACCTGGTTATAGTAAGGATTAGCAAGAGAAATAGTCAGTTTTCACCTTGTCTTTTTTTAAGCATTGAGTGTCAGAATCAGCTGTGTCGTGTAGCAAGAATTTTACCCATTTTGCCTCTGCCCTTTTTTTCAGAGTTATGGTGCTTACTAATCAGCAACTAAAGCATTGTCAAAGAGATATTATTTAATTGTGTTTTATTTCCAGTTGGGGGAAGAGAGTTAAGTTTATGTTTTAAATGAGTATTTAGTTTTCCAAGGGTTAGGGGAGGGGAGGGGGACCATTTTTATTTTTTTATTTTTAAATCTATTTACTTTTTTGGCAGGCAAGAGTCGAGAATACTATTTGTTTTGCCTCTTAGCTTTCTACAATGCATTTTCTGTTTATTCTAAAGAATGTTTGTGTGCAGAAATAGTTTGAATAATATGAATGAAAATTTCAGTCTTCCTTTCATTCTCTTCAAAACAATGTGGTCAAAAGTATGTTGGCGCACACACACATAAGTATTATTATGATGCAAGTGAAAGGCTCCCCAAAAACTTTTTCTATCTTTCAGAATGTATTCAAATTAAGAAAGTTGATGGAACTTTTTATTTTTCTATGCTTCATAACTTTTAAGGGTTTTTTGTCCCTACCCTCTTTATATCATAAACCTGATACTGTTGTATACATGTATATATAATAATATCTACAAATTTGCAATTGAAAAAAAAAAACAATGGCAATAAACTTCCATATTTGGCAGTTAGTCTACAGTGTTGTGTCTTTTTAGTTTGCGCTATTAATTGAGTCAGTTTTCCCTTTTTTTTTTCTTTTAGTTTTTTTTAGTTTTTACACACCTTGTATCACTTTTAAGAACTGGCGCTGTGCTGTAATGGTTATGTGGAAGACCTGAGTTCAATCCCTTGTGTAGACAATTTGCGTTTTTTTTGCTGTGATTTTTACTCTCTCTGCCTGGGTTGGCCCTGACTGGCAGGGTTGAATTAGCCCTTCTCTTGAATGACCTAACAGTGTTACAGGGGACGTAAAACTGGTAAGCAAACTAACCAATCACTTTTAAGCAGAGAACTACATGTAGGCTGCAATTCGACCCTGGCTGTAAGGGCCAACCTGTGCTGAAAGGGGCACAACTTGTGTGTTGGAAGACAGGGAATGTTCGTCCAAATGGGAAAAGAACTACTCTTACCCTCGACCTGCTTTTTCGCCTTAAGATATCTGAAGAGTCATTTAAGAAAAGTCTGAAGAGGTATTTATTTAACACCACCCTACACTGGTAGTTACAATAGTGTGAAAAAAAGAGCGTATGTGTATGTATTGGTGTGTGCAGGTATGTTAGCATAGACTGGTTTTAGATGTACATTTTCTGTCTTTGATTTGGCATCCTCGATGGCATCATGCATCTTCCTGCTAATCCAATGCGTGTATTGGAACTGCAGTGCTGTTATCATCCTAACTTTTAATAATAATAATAGATTGCGTTTATATAGCGCATAATGTCCCAATTACTGGCTCTATGCGCTTTACAATCATTATCACCCTCAGCAGAACAAGTCATTCAGAAACCTTCTAAACTTCCTGTGAAGCATACTGTGCAAGCTGCCATTTTACAAGCAATTAAAAAAAACTAACATACGGTCATTTGCTATCTATAGCCCTGTACCCATCCACACCTGGGTGAAGTGAGGAAAATTCGTGTAAAGTGCCTTTCCCAAGGACACAACGTCGGGCCCGAGCCGGGATTC
>JAUKPP010116208.1:0-15395 GCA_032273245.1 Phyllaplysia taylori
GGGCAACCCCCCCTGTAACCCCCCCCCCCCCCCCCAAATGAAACTCAAATGACATCATCAAACTACATTATGACTTAATTGATACTCATAATAATTTCTTTTTGATGGTTCACATCCATTCCTTGATGTGAATGCTACTATTACTATTATATACAATACAATGAAACTTCAGTATTATTGATTTCTTTCGGACCAAAGATTTCGAACATCTTAGCCGAGGTACGTTTGAGCCGATACAACTGATAGAGAGTATAAAATCCTTTTGATATAGCAGTGGTAAGGGAAATATTGATTGCACTGTCATTCTTCAGTAATGTAACACAATCCCCTCATGTCATTTTATTTTTTCCTCAAAACCATGTATACATAGGGCCTACACGCTAAATTCTAAGTTTTGAGTGACAAACTCTTTGAAAAGTGACAGATACAACGGAAAGTACATAAAAAGCACAGGACATTGTTGGTTGAACGGAAGGGCGCCCGCCTTCAGATGAGGAGGTCTCGGGTTGGAATCCAGGGAGGTTCACAGGGATTTTTTCAGAGTTTTCATGGCTCCAATCCATGTTCTGTCGAAGATGGTAGCAAAATTTGGAGGCCCGCCTCGCAAATTACCTTACAGAGTTGCAAAGGGCCTTAAGAATCAACAACAACCAAACCAAACGTAAAAAGCATATTTGTTACACATAGCTTATAATGCGAAAAAATACTACATGAGACTCAGGACTTCAGTAAGTGAACATTACAACTGAGAGTGCTTTTTAAGCCGGATATATAATACTGAAGTTCTACTGTATAGCGTATTTAAATTTTGGAAGTAGGCATTTGCATTGATGGGCATAAAATGTTACCCTCCTGATTTCCAATATTTCTCCTCAGTACTTACGAAGCGAGCATTTCAACTGGTGAGCAACGAGTCTCTTCTCGGAGCTCATCGCGAGGTCGTAGCCACTCATGCTTTCAGTGACTTCTCAATCAAGCAAGAACAGCAAGACATTTGGTCGGAACTCTCCGCAGACAGAAGCGGCCAAGGTCTTCATAGTAGCAAGTGGTCAAGCAATTTCTTTGCAAAGGTTCTGGAGCCCCATGTCCAGCGTCTTAACACACCAAGTCCAGCTGATGTGATGAATGCTGAAGTTCTTCCATCATTGAATAGACTGAACGATGCATCAACTGCAGTAAACAATGCGTCTGGCATGCAATTCACTTTTACAGACATTTATGGCAAATTGAAGAAGCCAGAACTTCAAAGCAGCTCTAGTGGTAGTTTTGATTCTAGTCTACAGAGTTTCAGAGCAGAGTTAGATACAGTGAGAGACTCACTGATACAGAATCAGATACATTTGTCTCACTCGTGGAGCGCAGAAGATAATGCCAGTTTGACTCATGAGGGAGTGGAAAGTGAAGTATGTTCAGGGGAGGGCGTCATCAAAGATGAGCATGCTACAGATCCTGTGAGTGCACGCGTCAACAGCTCACAGTTAAAAACGCAGCCCACCTCGTCAGAAATAGGCATAATGGATGAAGCAAGCTCGCAGATTTTAACCAATACCTATGGGTATCCTATGCCACCTCACTTTAATGCTAACACTCTATACAAGGACGCTGCAGAGGTCTCATCCCTTGTGGCAGAGGACCAGTCACATGACCTTGACATTTCCTCACCACTGCACTTACACGCAGAAGATGATGCTCTAACAGTTTACGATGAGGTGAATATAGCTCACCAAGCGGGAATAAATCGACGCCCCCGACCGGAAAGACAGAAGGCTGCTGCACACAGAGAAGGCAAAAATTCAAAGCACGGGAAGGGAAAAGCTAAGCAAAACATCAGCAAAGAGTTCCAGGAGATGATAGACAAGGCCTTTGTAGAAGCCAGCTGTTTTACAGGATGTGTGAGTTCTCTGCTCTTGTCTCTCTGTATTATAAAGATTTCTCACCTGTTTTTTTAAATATTAGATGAAGTCTCAGTGGGTAGCTATGAACATGAACCTTGAGCTTCTGGGGTTTAAGATGATACTTTCAAATTAAGTTGAGCAAAAAGTGGTAGAACAATTTGACTGAGTGAAAGAGAGAAAAGAACTTTTAAAAAGAATCTAATTCATGTTTGTTTGGAGTTTAGCAGCTCTGCCAATACTATAAGATCATATATTGACATTGGAGTTCCCTATGCCCACTCCATGGGGTTTGAGATCCTCTCTATTTTAGTGCAGGTGATGGAGGTAAAAAAATAAAGGGAAGGAAAGAGGAAAGGTGTGAATGTGAGGGGGAAGACATGCAATGAAAATGTCCCATATTCACCAGAGTTGTGGAGGGTATGGCATTTCACCCATTGGGAGGGGGGAGGGGATAAAACTTAGATTGCATTAAGTTGTCTCAACCTGCTATAATTTTTAGCATTAATTACCATTGTCTTTGTGAATATGAGTCTTTATTGTCCTGTCAGTATTTATCTATTCAAAATGCATTGCTCCAAAGTATTAAGGTATCATGGTTTACTATTCTGAAGCTTTCTCTTTATTTTGTCTATGCACTCTTATTTGAATCAAATCAATGACCTTACATCTTGTTCGTTCCTCAGGAGAAAACTGCCGTTAGAAACCTCCAGTACCAAGCCATACACCACAAGATTACCTCCATAGATGTCTTCAACAAACTGATACGTGTCTTTGCCAAAAAGGTTTGTCCACAAACTTATCTTTTTGTTTTTTCTAGGATTTATTCCTGTCAAAGCTTTACCTTCCTGTTTTCAACATAACTTGGCCTTTTGGTTTTCTGAATGAAAACAGCTTTTTTATGAGCAGGATTTTTATTGACATATGAAGTGTTCATCGTATTTTTTTTATAAGCTTTCAGTTTATATTTCATCATAATGAGGAATTAAACAACTTAACGTTGTAGGTACCCTATGCCTGCTCCCTGCAGTTTATGCATAGATGCAGCAGACCTTCTTCTCTTGTGTATTAGTCTCTGGTTTGCAGCCACAAAATCAGCAGGCTATGTGGTTTTTGTAATAAACGATTGTGAAAAATCATAAAGTCAGAAAGTGTCCAAAAGAAGAACTGCATGGGAGTGGCAGTCAGTTCAGGCTAAAAGCAACAGCCAAACAGGTTCAGTATGACTACCTCCTTCATCTTTCATCTTATTTTTTTTCTTTTTTTTTTATCCTCGTATTCACACTCCTTTCTTTTCCCCTTGCGCTCCTTCTCCTCTTTCTTAAATCTATTGTTCTCTTTCCTTATTCTCCTTGCCCTCCTTTTTTTTCTCATCCCTCTTCCTCCGCCTCCTTCTTTTCTTCATGGTCAATTACTTGAGCAGTTGTCACTGTATAACCAGTAAGAATCAGTACCAGACTTGCCAGCCTGTAACCAGTTGCGTATTCTAGTACGCAAATCTGTCAGCAATACGCAAGCCTGATCGACATTGCTCGAAACCCACTGTAAAGCCCTACTCATATCGTAAAACTTATCCCAGGTCTCTACCTCTACTTGTGGAAGGCCTGGAATTTGTTGGTGTTGTCCGATTCTGCATCATTTTAGTACTCATCGTGAGTTGGGAATATGCAAGCAGTTGCCGAGTCTATTGTTTTTCTCCATCCAGTATCAGTATCGGAAATTAATTTGCCTTCAATGATAATATTTTGTTTGCGTTCAGGCCTTTGTTTTTTTTACTGCTGAAAATAAGCATTTCATTTTCAAAATAAGCAAAATCATGATTCCCCAGCGTGAAAAATAGGCAAAGTGAATTTGTATGGTTGGCAAGTATGCAGTACTAATATCAACCATGTCCACTCACATGTCAGGAGGATCTGATGACCATCAAGTCCTTGTTCTCCATGCTGAGGCAGCAAGACCTCACACCGACCCTTCAGACGTACGCCGGCTGCCTGGAGTGCTTGGGACGAATGTCAGACCCCGACGTCTCCGTGTGTGAGAAGCTCATCGCTGATGTGGACAGAGTGGTGAGTTCTCGGCTTTGACAGAAGGTTTGGTTTGGTTTGGTTGCTAGTTTTACGTCCCCTGCAACACTGTAAGGTTATTAAAGAGATGAGCTGCTTCGACCCTGCCTGTCAGGGCCAACCCGGGCTGAGAGGGAAAAAAACCCAGATCGTCCGGGATCGGGGATCAAACTGGGGTCTTCCGCATGACAGGTGAAGAGCCTGACCATTACACTACACCACAGCGCCGGTGCTTTGACCGAAATGCGGGGCATGTGGAAATGATATTATTAAAAACTTCTGATATTTATTTCTACCTCCATAAGCTTGAAACCCGTGTATGTTGCATGTGCAGGCCACTTTCAATATCAGGGTTAATAAAGTAGATGAGCATTTTTCTCTTTGCCTGCATGGCCTGAGAATTTTGCTAACTTGGTTGGTTTTGGTTTTATGCTCCGTGCAACACTGTAGGGTCCCTTAATTTTTGGACGAGGGTCGAAGCCATAAAAACTCCGGAAGAAAAGAAAACAGTGAGCCTCCTCGTCAGCCAACGACGCCCCACCCCACTAATGGCCTTTTGTCTAACTATGGATTCTTTCTAACCCAATGAATATTGGTTTCATCACATGAACATTTTTGTATATAATTGATGAGTTTGTTGATTTAATAGCAACACTACATTATGACCATTTCAGAAATGGTTCTATTTTAATGTCCATCTCAGATTGGAGGTGAGTTAGAGCCATTATAACTTATTGAAAATCCCTATCAATCATGCAAGATTCAAATCGAAGACCACTCCATTGAATGAGGGGTGCTTCTCCAGTGGACCAGAGACACCCCTTTTCATATTTTAGATATACAAGTTTTCAAGGCAAGAGTAGAATGTGTAGTTTGCAAAGTTATGTCTTTTGTTTCTCTTTCTTTTGTAATGAATGAGAGATTGATGAATTCGCAATTCTCAGAAATATTTTTTGCTTTAGTTCAGAGTATAAACTTAGTTATGAGACTCATCATTTCAAATCATTTTTATAAAAATATGTTGTTTTTCAGGGCCTTGATATTGCGGAGATTGCAAATTCTTGCAGTTTTGAAGTAGATGAATGGGATTATGTCTTGAAGGTAGGTCATGTCAATATCATAGACAAAGTATTTCGATTTGGTCATTTCTTCAAATTAAAATCTTTGTTGTTAGAAGCTCCTGTATATTTTTTTTGTTTTTTACTTATTTTGGAACAAAGCATTTTGAATAACTGACGATTGTGTTGTGACAATCAAACTCTCTCCATTTCTCTGCCTCTATACCTCTCCCCATCCCCTCCCTTTCTATACCTCTCTCCCTCTCCCTCCTCTCCTGTCTTTCACTCTCCTTCTATTTCTGTCTGATTCTCTCTCTCTTTCATTCCCCCTCTCCACCCTCTCTCTCTCCCTCCTCCCTCTCCTTCCTCTTCCCTGTCTTTCATTCTGTCTCCTCCACCTCTACCACTATCTCCCTTTCTCTTCCTTTTCTGCTCCCGCCCCTTCCCTCTCCCTTTCACTTAGGCTGAGAATTTGTCCGCCTAATGTCAGAATTCCAATCATCGCTATCTTGCCTTTAGCTCAAGGAAACACAGCTTCCGACTATTTTTTTACATTTTGCGTTTTAATAATTTTATAGTAAAAAACCCCACATTGCCTTGAAATTCCATTCAATAGGCTCTATCATTGTCTTCAGTTAAATAGTGCAATGCAGTTGTTCACACTCTCTGTCTTGTCTTTATGCCAGTCATATAGCTAACCCTACCATGTTTCCATGTATTTTTTAAAATGTAATGTAGGGCTCATGGTCTGATTTCTTCTGTTTTCTTTATTTTAAAAGGATGAAACATTGTGACAGATTAGGGCTGCATGAAATAGTTATATTTTTCTATTTCATACACAGTTCCCCCAGCGCGCTTAGAACCTCTACTTTTTCCGACTTTTTTCTTACTGACCATTCTCAGCCCTGATTATTATGACATTTCCACGTATGTTCCTCCACTCTTGCAGGCCATTCATCTGGTGCTGCCAGAGTTCACACCAAATCCATCCACACTGATTGGCGAGTATGACAACGAGCTCCTGACTGGCCTCAATGAGACAAATGACAAGGTAGGTGCACAGTGTTGTGGTGTTGGGGACTTACATGATAGTAGTGAGATTAATTTGCTTCTGTAGTACCTAAATTCCATCATATCTGATGACACGCTCCTTCCCCCCAACCCTTCCTTCCTTCTTTCCTGTTAGGTTTTTAGGGAAATCGGGTAATTTCTGACATTTCCTGACAGCATGAGACAGGGAGATTAGTTTGGTTTGGTTACCAGTTTTACGTCCCCTGCAACACTGTACGGTCATTTCAGAGATAGGCTACTTCGACCCTGCCTGTCAAGGCCAATCCGGGCCAAGAGGGACAAAATCCCAGCAGAAAAAATCCCAGATCGTCTGTGCTCAGGATTGAACTAGGGTCCTCCGCATGACAGGCGAAGAGCCTAACCATTACACCACAGGGCTGGTAGACAGGGAGAGTGAAGACTATCCCATCCTAATCTCACATTTAAGCTGGGGAGATTTTTTTTCTTTCGTTACTTGTAACGAAGATTTTATTGTTTCCAGAAGCAAACAGGTCTATTTCCACTTTGGTAAACAGACTTTCGGAGATCTTTTCATTTGACGTGAAGGGTCATTGTCCCCTGAAATATGTGCCTTCTCATATTCTTCCATAATGGGGTATAAAGTTTCACACAGATAATATCTCTTCTCATTAATAGTGTGGCCTCCTATGTTTGTGCCAAAGCAACTTGCTCACAATGGGACTTTGGGTCACATGCACAGATTTCAACAGTCACCTTTACTGTTTGCATTATATTTAGCATATTTAATGTTGTGGTCATTTTGTTTGAATCGCTCGTTGATAGTGGATTTTTCGTTTAAAGTTAACCATGGGTCTCAGTATTCCGTTGTGTAGCTGACTTCCGCTACCGCCATTTCCTCCGCTTAACTCCGCTACCGAAACCAAACCCTCAAATTGGTATGAAATAATCTTGCTTTGATAAATTGACGGTTTTTATTTCAGCATTCTAGGGTTAAATAGTATAATGATAATGGGTGTCGGGCGAAAATGGTCTTCTGTCGCGGAAAGTTCCTCCTTTTTAAAATGCTGAGTTGACACCCATGAGGATATAGGCAAAACTTGTTGGTCCTACATTCTCGTACTTCTAGACTTTTATATATATTATGTATTGTTTGATTTATGGTTTGTGCCTTTTACTACAACTACATGTGGTCTAGATGTGGATCTAGCCTGGATCTTTTCTTCACTTTTAGTTAACCTGATGTACAGCGTTTGGTTCCCTGACTGAGTTTTGAAAAAGTTTACAAGACTGAATATCGAATCTTCAAACCTTATGAATTCATCATCAGTCCCACGAACTTTATAAAAATCTCTCACTCTCACAAAAGACATTGAATTCTCACGGGTTTTTTCACTAGTTGTGCTGGGAAGATCAGACCTTGACCTTTTTCTCAGCCTGGGACTGTGGTAATCATTGCTGATTGACCCTAAAAAAGGAATCTTGTAGTAAATTTTTACATAAATGCTGAATTTTTAGCGTGTTTTTTATTGAATTATTAGATTTATCATAGAAATGTTTGTACTGCTTTCTGCAGACTCTAGAAAAAAATCCATACGCCATCGGCTTCAGCAAGGAGGATATGATGATGCTGTTGGATCGCCAGCTTGAGATGGAGAAGAGCGGAGAGGTCATCGTCGAGTCCATTTCTTCCCCAGTCTTGGATGCCCATGCTGATGCCAAGACGGTATGCTTGTTTTAATCTTCTTTCTGGTATTTGAATGACCAGACAGTGTGGATGATGTGGTGATGCCTGAATATAAAAGAAAGAAGTTATTCTATCACATAATGTATTTCAAACAAATGTTGTCAGATTTTCGTAACTTTATCCTCAGCTGCAGGCTTGCCAACCATCCCGATTTTTTTGGGAATGTCCCGAAATTGAGCCATTTGTCCTGAAGTCCCGAAAAGGGATAGATTGTCCCGAAAAATGCCTTATACCATGAAAAGTAAATATTTGTAGCCATCTAAAAAATGAAACATTCAAAGCAACCTAATGCTTTATACATTGTTAAGTGATTATTGGTGAGTAGACTAAATCTGTGTAGGCTTGGTTACTGTTTTAAACTGTTAATGTATTACATGTATATCACTGAATTTTAATTTAAAACTATCACATGCCTTTTGCCTCCAGCCACTTGAGTGCCTATGATTAAGTGCTAGAAGTGAAGAAGACATATTTTGGAGCAAGAACATGTTTTATTTTGTGTTCATTGTAACAAAATTGTACTCTTTTCCTTTTTTTTCCACCTAATATCTCTTTTTTTCAATTACAGCGAAAACTGAAGGATCAGATCCTGTCATACTGGAGGAAGGTCTTGTTGGATTCTTTCCATAGCAAACTGACCAGCTACGAGAAAAAAGCACAAGGTAGGTGAAACTTTTTTGGGATGTGATTGTTGCCAGGGAAATTTTACACACTGTTGAAGAATATACATGTCTGTGTTTTGAAAAGGAGGCATGTGAGGGGTGTCAAGATATTTCAGTAAACTTTCTAGACTACTCTGATTTATGGGTTAGATTCAAACGCGGGGCTGTAAGTATGTGTAGTATGTTAATGCTAATGTTGATTTTGATGTGGAAAAAGATTCCCCGTTACCTTGCTAGAAACATTTGTGCAACAAAAGAATGATTCATAAGATATTGTGTTATCTTTTTTCGTACTTTCAGTGCATCCTCTGCACTAACTGGCTCTTATAGTGTGTTTGTTCATTACTTTCTGTCCACAGACAATATGCACATGACGTTGTTCCCGTACCTGAAGCTGTTTCCTCCTGAGGTCTATGTGGATATCATCTTTACGGTCAGTACAGAAAATAATGGGCAGTCAAACCCTCTCAAGCGACTCCCTAAACAAAACATCCACCTGTACCGTACAAAAAACTCTTTCCATTAAATCCCTACTTGAATCTTTTATTTCTTAATTGACTTAATCAGGGGCGTAGGGTCCATGCAAGCAAGAAAGCAGTGCTTGCTCCATCTTTTTAACCGCCTGAAAAGACGACCAAATATTTTCAAGGCATTTCCCTGTTTTTTTTAAAAAACAGTTAAGTTTTACCATAACTTTTTTTTTTTTTGCTTGCTCCTAATCAGTGAGCACGCTACGGCACTGGACTTAATTATGAGAGAGACCACCTGTCAATAAAAAACACTTTGCATCTTGACAATAGATGGCCTCTCGGAACAGATTTGATTGTCCTTCCTTCTTCGTGGAAATGTGACTGATAGGCATTGGAATTTCCTTTACCATATGTATGAGACTTTCAGGGAAAGGAGATTGGTAAATATTTGTACAAGTAAACCATAAGATAGCCCTGCTAGACCTGATATGGTACAAACTTTACACAGCATTGATATATTTAAATGCATGTACTTAAAAAATCATCAGTACTGTGTTTTCTGTGTCATCAAAGATAACTTAATTCACATCATTCTTTCCTGTGTTCATAAAAAACTCTTGTGTTTCTCCGTGGTCAGACCCTGAAGGACTTATTCAGCTCATCCGAGGGCTACAGTCCCACTCAGGCCAACCTGCAGATCATCATGGGGCGCTCTGTCAACAGAAAATACAATGTCGAGTCTCGAATTGCGGCTGGCATGGACAAGAAGGTAGGCTTCTACCATGAAAAAGAACTAGCAGGGATGGGCATCCTTTGAATTGATCCTGAATTTTAGGATTTATTTTTTCAGGTTTTCTCCAAAGTTGCATTTTATGTCTGGTGTAACTACCTCCTGATGTCAAATCTTGATCCGTGTCTGGGATATAATTGTAAGGCTGTTTGCCTAATATGCAGAGGCTCGAGGCCCACTTGGGGCAATTTTTTAAATTGAGTGTTTCCGCTTTCCCCTGAGATATATTGTATGATACAGCAAACAGAAAAGAAAAGCGTTCTGCTTAATTCTAGGGAACCGAGATGGGTGGCACAGGTCCTATGTTGGTGGAATTTTAAATTATATTTTGGCAAGAAATAATAAAACAGGTCTTGTCATTCCTTAACAGAATATGACCATGTGAAAATTCTTTCACAGACCAATAAAAAATTTAATTTTCACATTCATTCATACATTCATTAAGTGCAGCTGTTTTTGTGCTGAAAATCTAAATGCCTCTATTTTCAAACAGCCTTTTGTTAAGATTTGGGTCAAATTCACGTCTTGTTCTGTCCTCAGATTGTTCAGCTTTATGAGCTTTACTTGGACGAGTACCTGGACGATGCAAAAGAGCTGGACAATCATCGCCTGATGTGGCTGCGTGCCATGACACAGAACTTTGATACTATCAATATGGTGAGGAACTATGTCGAGGTTTTATTTATAGAGGCACCAGCGTATCTGGCTGTTTTATGGAGATATTTATGCATTTCATTACGGTAGCTGTTACATTTCATCGCCATGATTCATTGTTGTCATATGTCAAAATAGTAGGTTTTCTGAAGTAGAAAAAAAACATAAAAAAGTGCTTTATGTATTTTTGACATCATCTTAATACAAAATGTTTTATGATTCAAGTCCCTCAGTATTTTAAAAAGATGAATTAACATGAATATTTTTAATAGAAATTCATCCTAATACTTTGCATATATGCTTTGTCTTTTATCTGCACAGGACCTATCTCCCAAGAAATGGCCTCGCTATGTGATCAAAGGGGTAAGTTGAATTTGCAGCTTGGATTCCTTGTTTTACTGATGATTGCAATATTATTAGTTAGTTTGTTTTTTTACATGTTTAATATTTTAAGAAAGTATATATATAAAATAAGTAAATAATTTGCTAATGGGTTAAAACCTTCTGTAATAGTGACAATTAAAAAGTAAAAAACCCAGCTCATACTCAGCAATACAAACTCAGTTCTGAATGATCTCTGATCTATCATCAGGTGGGCAAGTTCCTTCTGGACATGATCCTTTACGACCTCAAAATCAACGCCAACATGATGCGGCCCAGGGCACCACAGTAAGTTTTTGTGGTTATGCTTGAGCTTTGAATGTGTGTCTGTGTGTTTCTTTGCTTTTTAGTTATACATCCCTTTAAACATTTTAAGGTCATTTAAGAGATGGGCTACTTCGACCCTGCTTGTCAGGGCCAACACGGGCTGTGAGGGAAGAATCCCAACGGAAAAATGCAGATGCTTGTCTGCACATGGGATCAAACTCAGCTCTTCCGAATGATAGGTAAAGAACCTAACTTCTACACCACAGACTGGTGGTGAGCCGATGACATGAGTTGCTTCTTGGACTTCGGTCATTTTGACTTGTATGCATAAAATAAACAGCTTTTCAAGCCTACAAGTTGGTTGGAAAAAAAAATGTTTCTAGCTGTATTAGTTGAAAAGATATCTTGAAGCCCAGTGTTGGTGTCACATACTGTTTAATATCCAAAATTTGATGAGATAAGATTTGAATTGCTTGCTTGATTATTGAGGTAATGACGAAGACAGGTTTCAGTCATTTCAAAATCTAACCCGCTCTCCTCTTTTTTTCTTCATCATCAGGAGACTTGTACCAGCTTTTTGCACAATATACAGATCCGACATCTCTCTCACCACGAATGCAGAAATAAAGGTAGAGTAGTCTTGAGCTCTTGTTGTTTTCTAGGAGGTTTTTTTTTTCTGTTTTTGTTTTTTCTCTTTAATTATCTACTGCTGTCTTGCCCTGCCAAGGATCATTATTTTGATCTGTAGTTCTCACACGCCATGGCTGTCTTTAAGATTTTCGACCTTTGCTTACATCGTTAGCCTGAATGCAACAATTGTATGATGAAAAATAATTAAGATGTCAATTGTTTGGGTACATATAGTCTTTCCAGGAAATCTTATTGTGTTCATGAGTGACTTTACTTGCGTTCTAATTTTAACCCCTCATATTCTAGTATAAATAATATAATTCTTGATCAATTTTTCACAGAAATGAATATATACATGTGTAGATGTATACTTTTATGTATACACCTCTGTCACGCCATTTTAGAGTAGTTAATAGGATAGTATAACTGCAATGAATATCAAGCATTTTTCAGAAAATGGAAATACAAAGTATGCGTGTTATCTGCTATCATTATTATTTATTAAGTGTTGTGGTATTGTACCAACAGTTACACCCAGTGGTGATGAAACTGTTCCGTATGGATTACTCGGATCCGTTCAGCTTTGCCCCGAGTGTTGTGCCCATGTTGGTCCCGCCCGTGCCCTGGATCTCCAAGAACATCGGGAGTCTGCTACTGGGATCCAGTGAGTTGTTCTTTCACTTGTGCAAATTCTTGTTTTCCTTTCATTTTTTTCTTTAGTCGTTATTGTGATGTGTTGTTAAGAGAAGAGTAACTGTGTGCGGTTGTGATCGTTGTATTACGAGAGTTATGTCCTTTATATCTGTGTGTATCACGTGATTGTCAAACTGTGTTAAACCCGAGCAGCTGAGATTAAACTCTTGAGTGGGCAAGTCGCACGAACATGCGGGTCTTCCATCAGTGCATTTAGAATACACTACAGTTATGTTACCAACTCTTATGTCAGACAAACAAATCATACTTTTATCTTCACACACAAAAGCAACAGAAGGTTGACATGCACAGTCAAGCGCACAGACCTCGAATGAATCTTTATAGCCAACAAGGTAAAGCAAATTTCCCTTTGGGAGAACCAATATGTAGAGTTATTCTTTTCTTTCATAGCTTTTTGTAAAGTGGATAGAGCCACAGTCAAACCTGTCTAAGATGACCACCCAATATCGAGGAAAAAGTGGTCGTCTTAAAAAGGGATAATATATAGAAGAAATGTAATTTGGGAGTCAATGGAAAGTGGTCGTTTGTGCAGGTGATCGTCTTATACAGGTGGTCGCTTGAGCAGGCTCGACTGTATTTATGTTCTGATGATGTGTATTGTACATGCAATCTTTAGTTATTGTTACAATGTTTAACTATTGCTTCCTCTAGGGTGAAATTTTCAGACACAAAGACATTGTTCTCATCACTTATAAGCTTTGACCGTGACCTCTGCAGATGCCCTTGTGCGTGTGGGGGATGACATGCACCACGTGGACACCCTTAAGGATGTGAAAGAGACTCAATATTCTGTGGTGTTGGACAGTCTGAACACACTCAGCGCCTGTGCCTGGAAGATCAATAAACCGGTAACTCTTAGGGCTCTCACAGTTATTTACCAACGTCTGTGATGTTACGGTTAGGCTCTACGCCCATCGTGCAGAAGACCTAAGTTCGATTCCCATGAGAGGAAGAGCATCTGCGTCTTTCTACTGAGATCCGTCCTTCTTGGTTAGAGTTGATTTTGACAGGCAGAGTCGAAATAACCAGCCTCTTAAATAATGACCTTACAGTGTTGCAAGGGACATAAAAAGATGTTCAAGTGGCTTCATTTGAATGAATGATTCTCTGAAATGAAGAAATCTCTCGTATGACATACTCCCCCCATCACCAGGTCAATGGATGACATTATTTTGTATGCCCTCTATCCTTCTTCTCTCCATCCTCTTTCTTCTTTTCTCCTCCACTGCTTGTTTTCTGATGATTCCAAACATCAAAACAATTAAACCCATAGAGTGGGAATAGGCTGCATTTATAGTGTCGAAGGAGCTGTAAAATCCAAAACAAAACTAACATTTAAAAATGTGTGATACATGTTATCTTTGAAATATATTTAATGTTCTTACTATTTCCCCCCTCATCCTTTTCTTTCAGATTCTGGATCTCCAAATAGAAATTTTCAACAACAAGGGAGATCACTCGCTGAAGGTTTCACCTCCGGCCTCAGAAATGCGACCACTGCCCACAGTTTCAGCGTAAGTTTCCAGATTGTTTAGTTGGGATCATATTGCTTCATCCTTATGTTCAGGGTTAACACATTCAGTGAGATGGAAATGATTTGCAAGTCTTTTTTAATTATGCTTTTGTTTAATTGGAAAAAAAACCAATTATTGAAATTACCTTTTTCTGAAATCTGAAAAATTTGTACACGTAAATAGTTTAGATGCAGCCCACAGAGTACCTTGAGAAGAGTCAGAGAAAGTGATGTACAGTGAAGTGGAAAGTCATGGAATGATGTTAAAAAGCTGGCCCAGGATAGGAAAAAGTGGAGAGTGTTTGTTTGTGGCCCATACCCTGGTCCAGGGTGAGAAAGGCAATGATGATGATGATGAGCCCACAGATTCGAGTAATGCATGTAGTATTCAGGCAGCGGACCAGCGTCTGTGGTGTAATGGTTATAACACATCTCCATCCCTATGTGTGGAATGTAATGTCCCTTCCAGCCTAGGGTGACCCTGATAGCCAGGGCTGAAGTAGTCCGCCTCTAAAATGACCCGGCATTGTTGCAGGAGGCATTTGATCAAAACAAAAGCAAAAAATCTAGTTTTAAGTTCGTTGTTTATAGAGGCGCCAGCATCCTTTACTGTTTTAGCCTGTCAAAACCAAACCAAACCCAAACAGTCTGTGGCGCATTATTATAGACAGCTACCAGACAGACATTGTGTTTCAAGTTTGATCCTCTATTCTCTGTATCCTTCCCATTTTGTTCCACCCTGCAGTGAGATGAGCAGCAAAGAGAAAGCCTTGCTGTACCGTGAGCGCGTGGAGCTGCAGCAACAGAAGCAGGACATGCACGGACTGTGGTGCACCGACCTGTACAGACTCTCCATAGCCAACAAGGTAAACGATGAATTTCTCTTTAGTAGAATGAAAATAGTTGTCTTTTCTTCTTTTCTTTCATAGCTCTTTGTAAAGTGTGTAGAGCTATTTATGTTGGGATGATGTGCTAAGTACAAGCAATCTATAGTATTGTTACTATGTTTTACTACTGCCTCTTTCGAGGTTAGTGCATTTGATAGAACTCTTACTCCTCTGTCACACATTAACATACTGACTTCTGTGGTTTTATGGTAAAGCTCTTTGCCTTTCGTGAAGAGGATGGGAGTTCAATCCCCATTTTAGAAAGCATCTATGTCACTCTTCTATGTTGTGTCACTTTCAACCCAGTTTGGCCTGACAGGCAATGTCAGAGTAGCTCACCTCTTAAATAACCTAACAGTGTTGTAAGGGGCATAAAACCAAACCAAATACTGTCTTAAGACATAGGGCCTATGTGATTTTTGCACATGCCAAATAATTTATATGGCTATATTATCATGATATTTCTGTTCCGCTCATGAAGCATCAGTATTAAAGTACCGGCGCTGTGGTGTAATGGTTAGGCTCTTCGTCTTGCATGCTGAAGACCCAGGTTCGATCCCTGATCGAGGACGATCTGGGTTTTTTTCTGCTGGGATCTTTTCCCTCTCAGTCCGGGTTGGCCCTGACAGGCAGGGTCG
>JAUKPP010116319.1:0-12546 GCA_032273245.1 Phyllaplysia taylori
CCCCCCAACACACACACACACACACACACACACACACACACACACACACACACACACACACACACACACACACAAACCATTGTCCTGACTACAACTACATCTTTTCCCCCAGAGAGGACAGCGTGCAGACGTTCAACGGCCACCAGAACGCCGTCAACTGTATCTACGTGGACGAACTCCGCATTGCCAGCGCCTCTTACGACTACAAGATCCGGGTGTGGGACTTCAATATGGGCATGCCCCCAACAGTGTCAGAGGAGGAGGAGGAGGAGGATGGGAGGAGTCCTGAGGAGGAGGAGGATAACTGACAGGTGGTGGTGGGACGACCATTCTCAGACGAACCAACACGTGGGCCATTCCAGAAAAAAGGAGGGATTCCCTCGAATTGGGACAAAAACAGACCATCAATATTTGGACCGAAAAAAAGCCCAGGTTCTCCTCTTCAGGGGAGGGGAGGGAGGTTAACCATTATACACATTCCAAATTCGGATCATCACTTTTTGAAAGCGTGTGAACTACATGTAATTTTTTTCACTCTCACAACGTGTGCACTCCTGATTGATACACATGTACATTATTCTGAATAGGAATCATTCATTGTCCGTAAATGAGGTCCAGAAATTTGATACATTTCGACCCCAAACACAATAAAATTTGTAGCATAACCACAAATAGGCCCACTACATCTGTAGCATAACTATTGAGAATTTCATCCTCAAGAGGGTGATGCCATTAAAAGCACTCGAGGGAAACCCTGTATGTGACATAATAGGCAGTATAAAATATAAAATCATAGATATTTTATTAATTGCATAATCTATGATGCTATACGTGTATTTTGATTGACATTCTCTTTGGAATGACCCAAATGTGTCAGTGTCATTGCATTTTCTGTGATAAATTGCCTGTGCCTATTTGATATTTATTTGTTGAGTTGATGATACTCTACCTGACAGTATTTCTTTCACAAAGAAGGCTCATGTTCTCGAGATCTGATTTTTATTGAATTCTTTTCAAGCCATTCGTGTGTTTCTATACACTTCATTTTCCTCTATTTTGTAATGTCTATCCGATTTGAAATACACCATACCTAAATTGCTGGGTTCTTTTATTTCACTTTATTTGTATTACATCACTGGTGGAGGCTATATGAGGCTCCCTGTGTAGTAAATACGTCATGGAACTTAGTAAGTGTAGGCTATTTGAACTATTTGTATACATTGTACAAAAAAAGTGCAGCTTATCTAAAAATGTTTCATTAAAATCATATCATCAAAGATAAATATCACGAAAATCAAAACTATTTCATGAATTGTTTTTCACTTGCTTTATGGTTGAAAGTATATATATGACAGGTGTAGCTTTTATCCATATCCAAGCCAGCTGTGGTACTGAAATACATAATGTTGATCTTTTACGGTATTTTCTATAAAAAGGAGAAAAAACAACAAAACAAATTGTGTTTGTGTGGTGAAGGTGAGGGAGGGAAGGAAAGGTTGTATAGATTTGCTGCTGCTGGAAGTTGTCAACACACGATCTTGCCTTTTCGTTTACCTGTGGCGACGCGTACAATCATTCAAAAGTTTATATTATTACATGTATAATAAATTATCTGAATTATAGATTTTATTGAAGTAGAATCCCTGGTCTCAACAAGACTTCTTTGGTTGCTACCTCTACTCTCCTGTCACAAGCACATAGGCCTACAGTAGAACCTGCATAGCGTAATGGTGCTTCAAAAAATGGTCCAAGTCAGACTTAGACCATTATGGAATAAGCCGATTTCGTAATTACCCACATCATAGTGCATAAATTGGTACATTTGTTCAAAGGTGCCGGGGAATTTTCCTTAAATTTGATACTTCCATAATGTTTTTACTTGAAATTGTAACATAGAGTCGGACCAAATCACTTTTCCTCTATAATCTCAGAAGCGCAAAAAAATGAGTCGGCCATATTGGAATCACCATGACGATAAGTCGACATTGCTGGGACTATTGAAATCACGTCGAGGAAAGAGAAAGTCAACTTTAGGGATGTCGATGTAGTAATAAAGAAAAAGTTGGGAAATCCAGATCGTGTCGACTTGAGCTGAATGTCGAGTTAGCAGACGTCGAGATGTGCGGGTTCTACTGAAGGCTACGTGCATCCAATGTATACTGAGTAAAGAATAAATGGTAGAAGGGTTATTGTGAAGCCTGGCATTCACTTCATTCTTTCTTTCATACTTTCTTCTGTTGTACGAGGTTTATGTTTTGGTTCTATGTATTGCTTCACAGATTGTCGTTGTAGAACTCTAAACAGCTAACTCGGAATTAATTGAAAAGTTGCACCTATATTCTGTGAAATTATGATTGGTGTCATATATTATTCATTCTGTAAAAATTTCCAGACAGATTGACCCATTCAAAGATTCGTAGCAGCATTAGATTCTAAGAGCTAAAAAATGCACATGGTAACCTTGATTTTCATTTTTTTCTTCAAAATTGGTAAAAACCGAGTTAGCTGTTCATAGGTATTCAGCAACGAACATACCATGTTTTAAATGTGTTTGTTCAGTGACACCAAATCAGATTAAACTATGACTTTGTTAAAAAAAATACTTTACCAAAATGCTTTGTTTCTCTTTAATTGTTTGACAATCCTTCACAACATTATGAGACCATTCTATATTCAGCACCTCAGTTCTAACCATGAATATTCCTCGTAATAAAAAATACACATGTATTTTCATGGATTTCAATAATATCAGAAAATTATGCTCCCATGCCCACCTCCACTACCTTGGGCACTCAAAACTTTTGGTGACAACTCTTGCCTGAATTTAGCCTCAGAAGCTTAGGACATTCTCATAACTTCCAGCACACTTTGAGGTTTTACAGTAAAACAACAGTTGTGGTAGTGATAAGGAGGAAATAACGAGAATACTACGTATACATGTATACACGTATATGTATACTCCATTGCTTGGTTCGGTTTGGTTATCCGTTTTACGTCCCCTGCAACACTGTAAGGTCATATAAGAGACAGGCTGCTTCGAACCTGCCTGTCAGGGCCAACTCGGGCTGCGAGGCAAAAAATCCCAGCATAACCCCCCCCCCCCCCCCTCAAGATCGTCCATGCTCGGGATCAAACCGAGGTCTTCCGCATGACAGGCGAGGCGAAGAGGCTAACCATTACACCACTGCTTATGTGGAAGGTATGCATATAATTTTAACAGGGCATGAGTGTTGAAGTTTGGCAATCTGGCACTGGGAAGAGAGAATACTGGTTTGCTTGTGTGTTGACTTAATTTTACGTCCCCTGCAACACTGTAAGGTAATTTAAGAGACGGGTTAGATCGACCCTGCTTGTGAGGGCCAACCCGGGCTAAGACTAAGATGGATGGACCCCAGCCAAAAAATGCAGATTCTTGTCCCCATGCGGAAATCAATGTCTGGTATTCTGCATGATAGGTGAAGAAGCTAACCATTACACCACAGACACTGTTACCGGTTTACCATTGCGGTGTCGGTAGTCTAGTGGTTAGGCTGCCGGACTCATTTATAATCAGAAGGTTGCCAGTTCGAATACCAGCTTGGGCCCAACATTGTGTCCTTGGGAAAGGCATTTTTCACGAATTTTCCTCACTTCACCCAGGTGTACAGCGAATGATCTTGTCCGTATGTTGTTAGTGCTTTAGCTCCTGTAAAATGGCAGCTTGCACTGTATGCTTCCCAGGAAGTTGAGAAGGTTTCTGAATGACTTAGTCTGCGATAATAATTGATTGTAAAGCGCATAGAGCCTGCTTTCAAGCCGGGGATATGCGCTATATAAATGCAGTCATTATTATTATTTGTGTCACAGTCACAGGGCATTTGGATGAATATATCATATTAAGCTAAACCTTGTTGTACATTCCTCTTGCCATCAGTGAAAGAATTATTGATGCATCTTTAACAGAAGTCCAGATTTTTAATTTTACCATACAGTGTAGTTGAAGTCAGACATTAGAAGGGAAATTAATCAGAGTATGACCTTTAACATTAATTTGGCGGCTTTCGAAATGTCCCCTTTTCTTTAAAAAAATCTTCTCAGTACAATTCACTGCGAAAAGCGTTTTTAAACGGACAGATCTAGAAGGTGTTGGGGAACAAAAATTATAATGTGTCTGCCTACTGAAGTAGGCAGTTTCATTTTAACATATAATTTATATGTTAAAATGAAACTGCCTACTTCTCAGAAACACATCAATAATTCTGTTGTCCTTGTTTTTAAAAGTGCCTGTTTTCAAGGGTCATGAAACACACTTAAGAGAATAATGTTAAATTAGATAAGAGAACTAAGCAAAGTGAATTGTAAAAGAATCCTTTATTTTGTGATATGCTGGCATGTAAAATGCTATTTTCAATTTCAAATATAATGAAACAACTTAAGTCAAATAACAAAAAGCCGATTCATACCACATATAATGAACAAAATACTAACTAATGTCACTCTCTCTTTCAAGAAAGTCAATCAAACGGTAGTGGTTTCTCCACTTATTTCACACCTATATATGTCAATATATCGTACAATTCACCATAAAAAATAAAATCACATACAAGAGCCATCTTGTACCCAACAAAATAGAGCCTTTACTTCTTTCACCAATACTTCATCCTAGCCTTTAGTTTGACGGATTCTAATTGCTATACAAGAACCACAAGAGCGGGGCCATCATTGTGTTTCACCTTCATATCAAAAACAAAATTTGAAAAACTGATCTTACTTGCCTGGCAATAAATTCTTATTGTGAGCTTTACTACTCAAATAGAAATTTGGAAAGCTGTTGGCTCTTGCTGATGAAAAAAAGGTGAAACAAAAAGCAAATAAATGAGAAACAGTAAAATCATTCCAGCTGTTAACCTCGGGTGGATACAGGAGGAAAATGTGCTACTGCTTCTCATTAATCAGAAACGTCAGATAGGTTTACGCACATGGATGGGAAAGACTCACTGTTTTAGCACATTGCTGCTTTTCGGTGGCTTTACGACTTGAGACTCATTCATCAAGTAAAGACTTTTATCACAACATATCAATCTATTCATCTCCTGGCAGTTGGTGTAAAATCCCTGGGAAGGGACTCAAAACACAGACAGACGTATCTATCAAACAGAATGAAAGAAATGCCCAAGTAACAAGGGTCTTGAATTCACCAGCTATCAAAATGAAATGAGATTGCTGCAAGTGAAAATGTTGGGAGGTTTTTCAGCTTGCTTGATAATCTCATTTATGGCAACTCCATTCTCCATTTAGGTTGCAGACCCCTTATCCTATCATTAGGTTGCAGACCCCTTATCCTATCACAGTTGATTTATGTAAAATTACCGGATGACTAGACCATTGCCATCTGCACGAGCAAACCTTTTCTTGTCTTGTAAATAGACATTAACCGAACGTGAATAAATCTAAAAATCTGCTTTCTTATTACTGATAAATCTACCGGGAGCACAGTTGTTAGTTCAATGCATGTGGATAAAATGTGAATGGCAAAAACTGATTCCCCGTAATCACAACGATTGACAGCTGTTCTGAATCATTCTGAAATCTCTGGCATTCTTCGGCAAAATCAATGATTTTGATAAAATTTGCACCCTTGCAAACTTTCTTGTACACTCAAGCAGCTGAAAACAAAAGTAGCCCAGAATAATGCCGGCAGGCTTTAAAGCGAATAAATGTACACGACATGAACTTGCGACCACATAGGACTTGGATAAATCTGAGAGATCCCAACAACTCGGGTCATCTTTTGAGAGTTGAAGGCGACAGTTTTCAAATGCATTTTTCAGGACAGGATTTGAAAATTACCCATACATTTTCTGCAAGGTAGGAAAATACTGTTTTCAAGTACGGGTAAAATGAGTTCTTCATGCATATAATTTATATATGTACACACAAAAGTCCAGGTTTTGTAAGGTCAATAATCACAACAGAAGTTTACAATCTATGGAAGGCAAATGTTCAAAACCTATACTATAAAACCGAACTTCCCCAAGACATTGCCTTTAAAAGAAAATTACAGTTTACGAAGATAAGTTATATTCTGTTTACAAACCTTACCCTATTGACAGTGATCGAGTAATACGAAAACGCGCTTTGGTAATTTTCTTACATAGACAGTAAACAACTGAAGTGATCATTAAATTAGCCAAGGGACAGAAGCGTATGTCACAAGCTCGGCACATTGTAGAAGGATTGAGTTGTCTTTCTGCCTTTTTGATATAACAGACACATGAAAAACTGGACCAGACAAAGATTTGCCAATCAGGTACCCGGCAAGAAGCTGTTAAGGACAATCACTGCAAAGAACACAAACCCTTAGAAGCAAATCAAAGAGCCACAACAACAGTAGTGTGTTCTTAGCGATGGTCAGCACCTCTGAGCATATCATCTTCCATCTCACAAAAGGGACATATCAACTATTTATAGAAACTTTCATGAGTGCACCTCAAAGCTTTGGGCACTCTTAAATTTCTCACTTTGTAAAAACAGCTTGCTGTTGTTAACTCAGCTATCAATAAACCACTTTTTGAGAACATTAAGATCTAAATATCTATTGTCCCACTGTGGTGATTGACAACTCAAAACTTTAAATTTTGACGATATTATGTTCCTTCATGAGATGGGAAACGATATCATCTATTGTCAACTACAGATCCTCAGAAACAGTTCATTGTGTTTTACTCCCCACTTCCCTCATTTTTCACTTCGGCGTTAGGCATGGTGGTTGTGTCGCTGCTGCGATTCATGAGGCGCTCAATGATTTGGGCATACTGAGCTCCGAACACGGAACGGTTATGCGAGGTGAGTCGGAGGAAGTTGCCCAGAACCTGTGAGAGTTCCTCCTGTACAGCTGTGCAGCCTTTCGGCACTCGTAGACTGTTCAAACTCTTGCCGGAGATTCCTTCTTGTATGAACGCCAGCAGGCGGGACACTGGGGAGGAACACAAAGCAAAAACAATCAAGAAAGAAAAACAAGAGAGAAAACTCTACCTTTATTTATCCCTGTGGGGAAAGTCATTTCACAATGTTGTACAAACATATTCATATTCACAAAAAGAATGATACATAACTATAAGAGAACAAATATTGTACCACAGGAGCAATTTTCTACAAAGTAGAATCTGTTTGGTTTGTTATTGGCTTAACGTCACTAACAACAATATGGTAAGGTTATTTAAGAGATGGGAAAGAATCTGTAATATCACATTCTGCTTGCAAATAATTTGTAGATAAAACCAACATTTTGCTTTTTATTTGCTTTGATGAGGTGTTATGACTGTGACACCATCAACACTATGAAGTCATTGAAATGACATGAAGTAGAGCAGGACAACAGTAACACTTAGACAGAAGTAGGAGGGGACCAGACCTGAGTGCTCACCAACTACACATAGAGGAAAACCAGTGACATCATAGTTTGTGTAATATTCCAACACTCAATAGTTGCACTGCCAGGAGATAAAAGAACCCCATTGGTCATACACAGCCAGCCAGACCGATGGGACTTCTCCAGCTTGGCAAATTTAAGCCAAGTAAATTCTAATCTTATATATATAAAAGAAAAAGAGAAAAAGTGCATCAGGAAATGTAGTTTGTCCAAATTCAGCATCCCCTGAAAAGCAAACTTCATTCTTGCCTCGGCTAAATGAAACAAGACAACGCAATACTGTCCAGACTTTGTTAGGTATGACAAAAAGAAAAACTGTAATGACGATGGAACTTACTCATGATCTGACGAATTTTGTTCTCCCGGGTGCCCAAACTGGCAATTTGGCCTTTCATGGAGTCCTTCTTCTCCTGTGTGAGTGCTGGGAGCTGGCGACTTGCAAGGCTCTCTCCAACATCTTTAATCACTTGCTCCGAAATAGCATCCAAAATCTCCGCAATGCCCCTGAAAGAAAGTGCGAAATATATTGTTGAAATCATGGGTTCACCAGTGTGTGAAAGAGAACATCATTACCAGGACATCAGAGCGTAAGTGGTGTCTAGTTGTCTATGGGTCAGTGGTGGGCGACTTTCAGGAAACAAAAAGTTCTCGAAGCTTTGATTACTCAAGTCAGTAATCAACTAATTGAGTACACCAGCCTGTATTCAGAAATGTTTTTCTCTAATACAACCACCCCCTCCCCACGCAACACAGCAGGGTGGGGGGGGGGGGGGGGGGGGGGGCAGGACAGGACTGAATCTAAGTCCAGGGCAACAGCATGTGGAATGTTCACAACACGCTGATTATTTTGGTGATTTGTGGATGGGTTGTTTTTTCTAATCCAAACCCACTGTAGGGCGTCTGTGGTGTAATGGTTAGGCGCTTTGCCTATCACGCAGAGGAAGTGAGGTCGAGGCCCGCGTGGGGCCGTTTGCTTGATTGAGTAAATCTCTGTTTTTTCGCTGGGACAATGTCTCTCTCAGCCCGGGTTGGCCCTGATAGGCAGGGTCAAAATAGCCGGTCCCTTAAATGACCTTACAGTGTTGCAAGGAACATTAAGCCAAAACCAAACCACTGTAGGGAAAGGGAGATCACTGCATTTGTCAACAACAAACTGTTCTTTCCCCCAAAACAACTTAGCACCCCGAGAGTCAGGATGATGTGACTTGTAACTAGTCATGAAATTGTGACTGGTGGCTACTGAATAGGAATGAAAGCTTCTCAAAAGCATGTTTTAAAATTCTTGCTGGCTCCATGTATCAATCATAAAGTACAAAATATTGCTACATTAGGACAGGGACTTTAGATATATTTTGTCATACTCTAGTTTAACAACAGAATGACAAAAAACCCTCAGAATCTTGAAAGTCATATTGTATTCAATCAATCATAGCGCTTGTCAATTAGCTCTGACTTTCTGAAGAGTTATGACTTTTGAGAAGTCAAGTTGACCAGGCATAGATCAACTATCCACAAAACACACAGCTCTGGGATCTTTTGAATAAACCTTTGTACTGTGAATGGTGTGCAAGACTGTAATACACCAGTTTTGTGTGATGGTTTTCCCACAATATAAAACCGATGGGTTGGAATGAAGGTGCATATGTCCCTTATTCCCCCGACTTACTTCTGTCCTCTGTCAGTGAGAAGAATCTCCACGTGTTCCTTGAGCTGTTTCTTCAGCAGCTCCACCCCATCAACCGAGGGCCCCACCACGCTGTATGTGATGAGCTGTACGGAGGTGATCAGGCCCAGCATCTGCAGCTTGTCTCTCATGCCCATGAAGCGGAACTGGTCTATCATCAGGGTCTGAGGGGACAGGATGACATCAGGTTACATGTGGCGTGATAAGGGAATGATGAGATGTTTCGTTTTGTTGAGGCTGACACTGTGAGGTCAGTTAAGTGTTAAGAAGTAGATTAGAAAAATAGAAACACTTGGAAAGAAGTACTTTACTTTACTTTGCTGATCCCCGACTGCTAAACATTCGTCCTTTTTCCGCAGCCAATGCCATAAAGGAAAGAAGTAGAAGGAGCAAACCATATCAGAAGAAAGCCAGATGTAATGCTGGTTAGGCTACGCAGAATCCCATTCACCAGAGACAAGAGCTCGTAAAATAGCAGACGATCAGTACCAAGCTTGACCACTGCCCTTTGACTATTCTGAGAGGTGTTGAGCCTGATAACTTTTATGGCATGCCAGATGCCCATAAGCAAACAAGAAAAGCCATATACAGCTTCATCACCCTTTCCTACTCATCCCTTCTCAACACTATATAGTCCTAATATTAAGAAAATTTATGCAAAGCTTTTGGTACTTCATGTACACGTAGCCTTCTAATTAGGCGTATGATATTTAAATAAAAAGAAAAAAGATACACAAGACAGCAAAACTGAGTAAAATAAGAGTTAAATCAAATAGGGTTATATGGGGTTGAACTATAGCAGATTAGATGACCCGACTAACTCAATAGTCTGATAATTTTGTCGATGAAGGATGAAGTCAGTAGTATTCAGTAGAATCCGCATATCTCGACGTGTTAACTCGACATTTGGCATACACGGACACAAGTTGGAATTCCCAACTTTTTCTTTCTTTACGACATCGACATCCCTTACATTGACTTTCTCTTGACTCTACATGATTTCAACAATGTCAACTTAAGCCGGTTCTACTGTATATGAGAACAATGAGATATGGGTTTGTTTTTGATGGCATCAGGCAGAAAGGCAAAAGCCTAACGGCTGCTGTAACAGCAACAATAACTAAACATGAAAACATCTGGACAAACCTCAGGGAAATTTGTAGGGTCGGACCATTCCAAAATTTCCACATAAGCTTGCGTGAGCACATTGGCTGGGGTGGGCATTGGGTTCTGTTGGCTCCCACCGGACATCTGAGGGTTGGACGCATTCTGCTGCATCTTCTCGTAGTTCCTCTGTAGCCACACGTGGGTGTACTGAAGGGCATTGATGCCGAGAGCTGGGGGAAAAGACATTGAAAAACACATGTTGATTCCATGGGCTGGTTGGAAAAAAAAAAAGAAGCAAGTAGGCCTAGAACAAAAATAAATCCTACAAGCCCCGAAGACAGTGATCTTTTGGTCTAAGCCAACAATAAAAAAAAGCTGAGAAGTATAGAATGAGGTTGAAAACAAAATATACAGGCAGATCAAGATTGTATAAAGTGACCATCATTGATTTCTAAACATTGAAAAAAAATGAATGAATGAATGTTTCAATTAATAGAAAGAAGAAGAAACTGACAGAAACAACTTCAGAATTTATCATTTCATTTAATATATCTAGCTTACTTTATACCTCTTTGTGCTTCAAAATACTCTGAGAACTTCTTCCGCTCATACTCTATGGAATTCTGCTGTATGTAAGGACGGATCTGTTTGATAGTGAAGTTGGCCATGTCCTTACGCATCAGCTCCAGGGTTTCCATTATAGCTCTGAGGAGGAGAGATGCAAAAATAGACCAAGTGCTTTCCCATTATAAATAAATTTACAAAAGACATATAAAGAAAAAATTTAGCTTTACCATACACAGCAGTGCCGAATAGAAAGTATGCGACTATTATTTCTTAAGTGAAGCTGATTGAATAAAGAATATTAATAAAACAGTAAATGTCATAGTAAAATTCACCAAGTTCCTTTAACTTCACACCAAATGGGTGAAAATCACAAGTGAAATAAGTAAATAGGAAAGCCTTGGCCAACAAACCGTGACGAATTAATTCCCAAGTGAAATAAAGAGAGAAATACGCAGTTGCATTGATGTGCGTTCACACAAACGAACATGCACACAAGCACAAACCTGAATTTTGGTGTGATTTCTTTTATTTTCCTGATTTCCTCAATCTTCTCATCCCTGATTGGGGCGCAGAGTTTGGCCATGGTGTCTGTCACATACCTGTAAAAATATGTACCCATGTCTGAGAGACAGATTGGCCTGGTAGAGCCTAACAGATAGTGCGGCAGACTAAAAGCGAAGTAAAGAACAAATAATGAAAGAATATACAACAAAAAAACTTCTCTCAAAGAATGAATAATAGGCCTTTTATCAAATTTTAAAATATTATTTTCTTAAAAATTAATGATGAAACTGCATGGATTGTCAATTTTCTTTTCTTTCAAATAATCAAATGGCAAGATTGTACTGAAACATTATACCTTTCCACTGTGTGACTTAATTTTCTCTTCCTTCAACTTAAGAGAAGGTTGCTGTTTTCTATGCTCTCATTTCAATTCCATTTGCAATATTCAGGCTCTCAGAGAAATCACGAGACAATAAAACCTGAGTAAAAGAATATGCACCCCATACAGGTTACAAACAAGAACTGAAAAAGAATGGCGAAGCATTACCTGCCATAGAATTCAAAATCAAACGCCTCATTTTCCATCTGATGTTTGATGAGGCTGAGATCCAACACTTCGTTGATCTGGTCCTTGAAACGTTGGTGTTGAGGTAGAAGAACAGCAAGCAAATTCTGAAAAATGCACACACAGATGATTCAATTCTTCTTTGAGGACAAAAATATCCGGTCTTAGGAAATATATATACTTTTCAGAGTGATATATCAAGACCCAAAACGAATGTTCACAATTAAAGTGGAATTAGAGAGGTGTAATACTGAAATGCCTTCATCAGCTCAACGTTTTCCTGCATACTCTCTAATTTTCAGTGAGGCCAATATCATTTAAATTAACTAGCTATGATGAAGATGTTTCAAATTAAAGACAGTTTTGTAAAGTACTTTGTTTAGAACATTACCTCTTCACATAGTGTTATTTTATATCTACTGAAAAAATCAAATAGAGCAACCTTAAAACCCTTCCCTTTAGGTCACATTCTTATCAATCTCTGAGCTATTAGAAAAAGAAATGTTAATTTCAGCAACTTTTAAAAAAGATTATCCCTCAAACTCAAACATGCTTATCACCCAGTGTGTAAAATGTATTTGAGAGTGGTGGCCATTTATGCATCTAATGTTACTTAGTATAATGTATAAAAACGGCTTGATAAAGGTCACCAAATTTTCTACTCTAAGTGCTTCTGGGGGGGGGGGGGGGGGGGGGGGGGGGGGGGGG
>JAUKPP010116430.1:5204-15390 GCA_032273245.1 Phyllaplysia taylori
CCCCCCCCCCCTCTGCATAGATAGCTCCCTCCAATGAAACTATCTATCGGTCAGCCTGTCTGTTTGTTGTCTGTGTATTCATCTAGATATCTAAATATTTATCAGTGACTTTATCTATCCATCTATCTATCTATCTATCTATCTATCCATCTATCTATCTATCTATCTATCTGTCTGTCTATCTATCTATCTATTTATCCATCTATCTATCTATCTATCAATCTATCAACCAATCTTTCTTTCTGTCTATCTGTCTATCCATCTACCTATCACCCTCAGTCCCTGATCCTACATCTTCCTATACCTTTTACTCTTCAGTTTCAATCTCCACGACTTACTTCGCAAGGACATCTCTCGATAGGTCATTGAATCTGAAATATAATAACAACCGATACATTATACTCTTAATAATCACCGAAGGTCCAGATAAAATAAACGTTTATTTGTGGAAACGAAATTGATATTAGTTCGCTTGCACGAAGTATGAACTTTTTCTCCTGCTCAAACAGAAAGAGGCATACAAAATATTGCAAACAATATTATCTATTTTCATTTCGTTAACGAATGGACACTTTAAGCGACTAGGCGAGCATGAAATGCAACAGCGCAACGTTTTGCATTGTGCTTAGCAAAGTATTTCTCTTTTAGTTACCAGTTTTACGTTTTCTGCAACACCGTAAGGTCATTTAGGAGACGGGGTCCTTCGACCCTGCCTGTCAGGGCCAACCCTGACTGAGAGTGAAAAAATCCCAGCATTAAAAAACGCAGATCGTCCACGAACGGGATCGAACTCAGGTCCTCCGCATGATGGGCGGAGAGCCTAACCATTACACCACAGCGCCAGTAAGAAAGTATCAATTAGGTACCTAGAAGCATGAGAATAGTGAAAAAACTGGTGAGCCCAATTCATGTCACATTAGGTAATTCTATACCGATGTGCCATGCATGGGGGCACATTAGCTTTTCATTTAAAACAACCAGTGATGTAACCTTTCAGCAGTTTTCAATTTCGAGTAAAACACGCGTGTTGTTATTTCAAAGCCATTTTAAAATATCACAGTTAATGACAAGTAAAACTACAAACAATCAGTTAAGGACAGAAAAGATATAAAATTGAAGGAAAATCAAATACATATAATAAATGTTCCCATATTATTGGCTAAAGATTTAGATTTTAAAAGAGGATGCTAAAACAGCTGAGGCTGGCGCCTCTATAAATAACTTACTCCTCACTACTAACTCGGCATTTCCGATACTTTGAAAAGCGTCTATAAAGAGAGTGCGTGCGTGCCGATGTTCATCAGGCAGTCTCAAGATACGTGTCCGACTATTGGACCATTTGTTTGCCTTTGAGAGCAGCGTAAGAGAGATAAAAACAGGTCGCCATGATAGAACGATTCGCTCATCATCCGGTCGGTTTGTTGACTTGGCGTCCGGTGAAATGTCTGGACGGCCATTAAAGTGAGACTGGTCGTGCGGGGACGTTAAGTGTAATTCAATTTTGAGAAAGTTCTGATGCTTCAAGGGTTATCGCGATCGTGTCCTTTAAGCTGCCTCTCTCTCACTCTCTCTCTCTCTCTCTCTCTCTCTCTCTCTCTCTCTCTCTCTCTCCTTGTCTTTCTTTCACCATCTCTCTCACCCTTTATCTCCTTGTCTTTCTCTCTCCATCTCTCTCTCCCTCATTTAATCTATCTATCTAACTATCTATTTATCTATCTATCTATCTATCTATCTATCTATCTATCTATCTTTCCCTACATCTATCTATCTATCTTTCCCTCCATCTATCTATCTATCTATCTATCTATCTATCTATCTATCTATCTACGAGAGTATCTACTATGTATCTCTCTTTTTATGTATATGTATATATCCATAGATATATCTTTCTCTCGATTTATCTGTCTATCTATCCGTCACCATTTCCCTTTCCTTTTCAATCTTGTTCTCTTGCTTCACTCGTTCCTTCTCTCTTGCACACCCTCTCTATTCTGCGGCACTCTTTCTTTGTTTCTTACTTTCTTTCTCCCTCCTCTCTTTCCGTCTCAAGATAGGCGCAGTCTCTCGTTCCCATCCCTTTTTTTATCTATTAAAATTGTATATTTTTTAAACCTTTTATTTTTTTAAATGTTCTTTCTCGCTTCCTGTTCCCTTCGCTTAACTCATGTCTTTCTTTCTCCATCCTCTGGCCCTCTCTCTCTCTCTCTCTCTCTCTCTCTCTCTCCTTGTCTCTCTATCTCTCTTTCCTCCACTATCTCTTCCTCCCTCTATCTCTCTCTCCTCCATTCTGTCTCTCTCCCTCTCTCTCCTCCACTCTTTCCCCTCTCTCCCCGACTCTCCTCCTTTCTCTATCTCTATCTCCTTCTCTCTCCCTCTTTCTCTATCGCTTCCCCCTCCCCTCTCTCTCTCTCTCTCTCTCTCTCTCTCTCTCCCTCTCTCTATCTCTCCTTTTGTCTGTGTCTCTTACCATGTCTGACGTAGAGCACACACGAGGGAAATCCGAGGAAGCTCCTATCCACTCGAGCCTGAGGGTTGTTGAACTCCGACAGATTCTGGGTGCAGAGAGGCCAACTCACCTAAAATGATCAATTTGGCAAAATGCCCGTTTCTTTGGTTTATTCAAAGCAGATCTACACAAATTGATACACCTATTTTTCAAGTTTTTTTCTCCTATTCCTTTGGTTGCTTACCAGTTTTACGTCCCCTACAATACTGTAAGGTCTTGTAAGAGACAGGCTACTCCAACATTGCATGTCAGGGCCAACCCAGGCTGAAATGGAATACTCCCAGCAGAAAATAACCCAGATTGTCCGCTCTTGTAATCGAACCCGGGTCTTCCGCAGGCAGGCGAAGTGCCTAACCATTACATTACGGCACCAATTTTCTAAAAATGACTTGGTAACTTAATAGAAATCATCATGAGATCCGACAACACCTGTCTGAGCTAAACACCACATTTGGCTTAAATCTACAGCATAATTCATACGAAGCTAAAGCAGCCGGTCGCAAGCCCGGATAAATAGGGAGCGTTGGGCGTGAGGCTACCCCCCTCACCCTGAGATCTACCTACTCTAGGTGCAGAAAACTTACTGGTTACAGACTCAGAGAGAAGAACTCATCATCCTAGTCAGCCTTCAGGAGACTGTTCATCTGGAGCAGGAATGACAGACAGGGGTGAAAACCACTAGGGAGCCTCTGCCTCGATAAGTCTTCGTAGAAGGAGTTTTCTCCTCTCTGCCTTATGTACCTGACGGTACTGGAGGAGGGTAAGTAAGTAAAGCAGCCGCCATTCATAGTTGTTTTTGTTGGTTTATTTGTACTGATTCTTCATCTTTATGAACTTAAAATAACGAAATCAAGCCATTTGGTAGTCTTCTTCTGCTTTACACCCGTTGCAACTATGTTAGGTAAAAGTAAAAGCAGATACCTCGACTGTACGTGTCAGATGAGGGAACGTCAATGGGAGTGGGACTCCAACAAACAGTGTACCGGTATACAAGGGGATCTACAAGGATTCAAAAGAAATTTTGGTGGAAAAAATACAAGGTAAAGAGCTGAAACACACACCACAAGCAATTTCTGCCTAAAATCATAATTTAATGAATGAGAAAAACATTCTCATTCACTAAATTATGATTTCATGTAGATGTTGGTTAAGTGTGATGTGTTTGTCAGCTGAACGGAGATACTGAACTAATTCACCGGCGCTGTGGTGTAAGGATTAGGCTCTTCTCCTATTATGCGGGAAGACCTAGATCAATCCCCGGTCGCGGACGATCTTGTTTTTTTTTTTCTTCTGCTGGGATTTTCCCCTCTCGATCTCAGTCCGGGTTGGCCCTGACAGGCAGGGTCGAAGTAGCCCGTCTCTTAAATGACCTTACAGTGCTGCAGTGGACTAAAACTGGAAACCAAACCAAGCTGAACTAATTCAGCCCCCTCCCTCCCGTAGACATCGAAATCTTGCCCTCTGGGTGATAGACGATGAGCCTGGCCATTACATGTACACCCTAGACGTCGTTGTAATTGATAGATCACAGGAAACTGTAGACAAGATAAATCAATCTTAAGACAGGCTGCCCGTTCGGAGTCGATGGATCTCATGTATTTTTCCACCCTGTTTCTTCCTGAGATCTATGACTTGACATGCAAGAGAAGTAACCTTAGGGCAGGTTGCTCATCAAAATAAATGGATCTTATAAACTATTTGGTATGCTTTCACCCTGTTTCTTTCGGTAGATGTATTGATTGACAAGCAAAGGAAATAGTTAATCCTTTAGCAGGTTGCTAATTCAAAGATGTAGGATCTCGTGTATCATTCTACCCTTTTCTGTTTGGCTTTTGTTGCCAGTTCTATATTCCTTGCAACACTGTAAGGTCATTTAAGAGACAAGCCAATTCAACGCTGCCTGTCAGGGCCAACCAACGCTGAAAGGGAAATATTCTCAGCAGAAACAAAACAAGATCGTCCGCGCTCAGGATCAATTTCGGGTCTTTGGCATGACATGCGAAGAGCCTATCCAATACACCAAAGCATCGGTGCTGTGGGAGATCTATATTTTCAGTTTCCAGATAATTGGGCAAAAATATAAATTAAATTAGCCTGGGATCTGTAATTTAAACTGGCGTATGAGCTTTCATGATGCTCTTAAGCTCTAATGTGTTTCTTTTACATGAATTAATCAATACACAGCAATTAGAGAATTGTTTTGCAGACTTGTTGTTTGTTGTTTTTGTTGATGATATCGAAGTTCAGGATGCTAATGTTGTTGTTGCTGTTTTTGTGGATTGAGATGTTATTCTTGTTGTTTTTGTTGATGATATTGAAGTTGAGGATGCTATTGTTGTTGTTGTTGTTTTTGTTGATAGAGATATTGTTTTCGTTTTTGTTGTTGTTGACAATGATGACGGTGGTGGTGCATATGATGATGGTGGAGCTGGAGGAAGGTGGGGGCTCAGTGGTCGAATGGTAAGTAAACTCTGGTTCACGAAATCTGTCAAGCAACGCTGGGTGAATACAGCTTTTAAATGGAGGATTACTGGGTGTGTACGTGAGCAATAATTGACCAAGACACACCAACCCCTGTTCAGACTGGTGCTTCACAGTGGTGACCAGCAATGATCTGAGATATGGTTTGGTTACCAGTTTTACGTCCCCTGGAACACTGTAAGTTCATTTAAGAATCGGGCTACTTTGACTCTACCTGTCAGGGCCAACCCGGGCTGAGAGGGGAAAAAAACAGCAAAAAAACAACAAGCGCAGATCGTGCGCGACTGGGATCGAACGCGGGCCTTTCTCATGATAGGCGAAGACCCTAACCGTTACGCCAGTTGTGTCCCTCTTAGTCAGTACTGGACCTGACCCATTGTGTCGTAAATGTTTCTACTGCAATAGACTATATTTTATTTGTATTTTGTCTAGATCTTTTTAAAACAAAAGTTTTTAAATGAAGCACTATCAAATCAAATGCATTGTTTTCTCTATAGTAGTAGTAGTAAGCATTGACTTATTATTAATTGATTGCAAAGCGCATAGAGCCTGCTTTCAAGCGGGGATATGCGCTATATAAATTCAATCATTATCATTATTATTCATGGAGGTGCCAGCCTTGGCTGTTTTAGCCTCTTCTTGTTTTGTTTTGCACTTAAACACTCGAGCAGGCTTAAGTTTCCCTTGGGTTGCCATTTGTGTGATGCGTCCGCAGGCACTACGTTGTCACGAAAATCCACATCAAGCGAAGAGATTCTTATGAACAATAATATCTGAATATACAACCAGACATACTTATTCAAACATAACAATTGGAAAGAGCACAGGTCTTGGATACGAGGAGTATTTTATTATAGAAACTTTAAATTTGGTTTATCACATTATTATACGAGTTCGTCTCTACATTCTACATCCGACAATACAACAGCTACAACTTCAATAAAAACTTATCACAGAATATTTTGTATATGAGATGTACCTAGTATGAAAATCTAAAGCAAAATACTTTTTAATTAGATTTTGTCTACAAGATCTAGAGAGCATCAGAAAGACATTTCTCAATTTTCTATCGTAATTTGAAATTGATACCAAATGGCTTAATAGTAGGCCTATATAAGATATGAGAGCAAACAGTTAAATGTTTACGACTTGGAAAAACTATTTTGTAGATAATTTTTTTTTAAAGACCCACGAAATTTTTAAGCCTTATGCTAAAAAAAATGCCACAACAACGTCTCCAGCATGAATTGTTAATTCGAAGAAAAAAGTGTTTCCATGACAACTAAATTGTATTATATAATATCAACATCCTAGTACATCATAGCACTATAAACCTACCCATTATGTCTTTCTCAGGGACATAAAAAACTAACGTTAAACAATCAAGTGACTTTTGAGAAAAACATTATGAAATACGTAGACAACACTACCTAAGAAAACAAACGCACACGTGTTAAAACACACATTTCTTAATGATACACACACAAACGTATGTAAACACACCTAACAGATGAGCACATATTCACAGATTCTTTTCCCCAGCCTGACGCATGTATGCCCTGCAACACGATTAGTGGAATTCGTATTTTGTACTCGTGCATAATATGACGAGGTTTGGTTTGGTTACCAGTATTACGTCCCCTGAAATACTGTAAGGTCATTTAAGAGACGGGCTACTTCTACCCTGCCTGCCAGGGCCAACCCGGTCGGAGAGGGGGAAAATCCCAGCAGAAAAAAACCCAGATTGTCCGCGCTAGGGATCGAACCGGGGTTTTCCGCAAAACAGGCGAAGAGCCTAACCATTACACCGCAGCGCCGGTATATGACGAGGATTTTTTTCTAAAAAGTTTGCCTGTTTATGTCCACCGCCGTCTTATAAACGCGAGATATTCTCATATATCGACACCCAATCGCTGAAACAAGCAAGACAACCCTCAGGCAAAGGGGCAAGCTCAAACTACCTGACATCGCATTGATCTTGGGTTGGATCTTACAGTCTTGGGGCAAAATGCCCACAGATATGGTGGTCGATGCATTTTAAAAGTAAGGGATTTTTAAAGATCTTGACGGAATTTTTTTTTTCCTTTTGACCTTTGATTTGATGACATTGATCAATATAATCTTGATTCTAGATCTGACTGAAGTCTACCCCCGTCATACACGCGACACCAAAGAGAGCTCTGTTTTCAAGGGTCAGAGTCTAGCCCTGCCTTATCTACGAGCTGTCTTATAAACGAGTATACGGTAACTTTGTAAAATTAGGTTTTCTAGTTGGTCATAGCATCATAGATTACTTTTGTAGTTACCAGTTTTACGTCCCCTGCAACAGTATAAGGTCATTTAAGAGACGGGCTGCTTCGACTCAGCCTGTCAAGGCCAACCCAGATTGACAGGGGAACACATCCCAGCAGAAAAAAACACCTGCAGATCGTCCACGAGCGGAACTGGGGTCTTCCGCATGATAGACGAAGAGCCTAACCATTACACCATAGCTTCGGTCGTCATGACACCAAAAGCACCCGAGTGAAAACCTGTGTACTACATAAAATACTGGTACAATACAAATATCACTATCAAACTTTTTTTTTCTGAATAAGAATACTACATGTATTTTCAAAGCATGACCTGTAAGGTCTTAATTGATAATGTTGTGGTATGTCGGATACATTTCTGGAATTACCCAAATGCAACTATAAACACTTCAATGAGACATTGGCAGAAACAATAAGAAAGTACGATAAACTGAGAACAAACACCAATGTAAGTTCTTAAAGACACCATACATAAAAATGAAAACAGAAATAACATCAAAAGTACCATGAATAACAAAACAAACAATTATAAATTAAAATTTATTAAACTAATTTTATCCCAATGTAAGACCTCGCAGCGAAATAATGCTGCAAAGTCCATTTCCAACCAGCGTTCGAACTGATCATCTGCGAATCTGTTGCCTCCTAGTTTTCTTTTTACAGATGCTGGATAATCATTAATTTAATTGAAGGAGCTCAGACGACAACTTCTTCCTCCCAGCCCTACTATAGACAACAGTCTATACTGTAGCAGAGATCAAGTCGTAAAGACCTCCAGCTACTACAACATGGCATTGGGCCGAAGGGCGCGCGCTCAAAGGCTACTGGATTAACAACAACGACAACAACAATTGAAGGAGCTATAGAGACAGCAGAATAAATCAGTTCTACGACAGTTTTCAATGTGTGGAGGACATGAGGATGAGTTGACCACCTTACTTAATAAAACTATAGAGACAGCGTAATAAACTGGTTCTACGACAGTTCCCAATGTTTGGAGGATACCGTTGGTTGTTTTGTATAAGGGCCAATAGTACCGGGAATGTAGTGGATATTCGCCTCTTTGCTAAACAATCAGCGACATGAGGATGAGTTGGTCAGCCTACTTAATAAAAATATAGAGACAGCATAATAAATCCGTTCTACGACAGTTCCAAATGTTTGGATGACATCGTTGGTTGTTTTGCATATGGGCCAATAGTACCAGGACTGTAGTGAGGTATTCTCCTCTTTGCTAAACAAACAGCGACATGAGGATGAGTTACTTAATAAAACTATAGAGATAGCATAATAAATCCGTTCTACGACAGTTCCCAATGTTTGGAAGACATCGTTGGTTGTTTTGCATAAGGGCGAATAATACCATGATTGTAGTGGCTATTCGCCTCTTTGCTAAACAATCAGCGACTTTAGGATGACTTGATCAGCCTGACCAGGCTTGGCGTATCATGTCTGAGGCCTTCTCCCCAATCATGACACACGGGGTGTGCGTGTTGCCTGAGATGATGAACGGCATGATGGAGGCGTCCGCCACGCGAAGTCCAGAGATACCATGGACTCTGAGGATAGAGACGGGACAAGAAATGAAATAAATAATTAAAATAAAAATGGTATTTTATTGATCTCCGTCTGGAAATTTGTTTTTCAATGGTGACAAATAAAATCATAACTGATGCATATAATAGTATAATGTGCATACAAGCAATTTAGCATTGCATACTTTTTTGTATAACATGCACGCAAAGACTACTGCTGGACTAAGAGCAGCGCCCGAGTTATCCATTACCACTTGGGCCAGTGAGAAATAGTGTGTAAAGTGCCTCTACCAAGGGCATAACGTCGCCCCCTCCCCCCAGGAATTCGAACCCTCTTCAGTAGGATTACGAGTCCGGCAGCCTAACCATTAGGCCACCGACACCAAGGGGGGTTTCTTAGAATTTCTTTTTTTTTTTTTTATCGTTCGGTCCATCAGTCACAAAAGCACCCGGTAAACATGATCAAAGACAAAGGGGTTGTTACATAATTTTCCTTTCAGCACTTGTTTTCAGTTGTTTTGTTTTGTTTTTCATGACACTAAGGAACATAGAAATGTCTAATTCAGACATTTAAACAATCCAAGATAATTACGAGTATTTAGTGACTTTAGAGCAGTTTTCTGTTTGGTTTGGTTTTAAAGTCTCTTGCATTACTACACCTTCGTATAAGAGCCGGAACCTCCAAATTCCCCGTACATCTTCGACAAGTAAGACATCTGGCTGAACCCATAAAAGCTCTTTTAAAAAAAACAGAAATACGTATTATTGAATTTCACAGAATTCGAATGCAGGGACACCGCATTTGTATGCAGGTACTTTATTGCACGGCCATAGACACCCTTTTAAGTGAAGGATATTTCATGTAAAAGTTGTTGACCGTCACGCGATGCACAGGTTCGGAATGCTGAGATTCTCAAAGATAAATTTACTTTACGCGAACAAATTCCATTAAGAAATGTAGGATGTTTAATATTCTTTATGAATACAGCCTCTAAAAGAAAAACACATTCTCTTTTCGGTGTTTTGTTTCATCTTGTTTCATGTTTTCCATTTCTATTTCCATCAATCACGTTTAGTCTCGAAAACTTCCTGGCAAATTCAAAACCGCCCAAGGTAATCTCGAAATGAATTTGCACCGAATCTGATCGTTACAAACCAAAACGACGTCTGTTCAACATAAAGTTTCTTGAAGCGATGGAAATCAAACACAATAACTAAGCTGGGTTCTCTCAAAATGTCCCAATCCCTTTAAGCCTCTAGACCAGTGGTTTTCAAAGTGGGCGCTACCGCCCCCAGGGGGGGGGGGGCGACCGTTTGGGGGGCGCTGTGGAGAATTTGTGCATTTGGGGGGG